>JBBPBO010001985.1:3309280-3355881 GCA_037974295.1 Cicer cuneatum
TTGCAGTTGTGTGAATTAATTTAAAAAGTTTATATATCTTTCAAAGCATATAATAAATTTTTTTTCGAAAACAAACTTATTATTAAGTAAAATAGATTTTTCTTTTAAATAATATTATAATATCGTATACATACGGTGATTGTTATAAAGGATTATGGTGATTAAATATTGTTGTAGTTTTTACAACTATTTAAATAATATCGTTTATAAAAAAATAAATGATAAAAATTATATTTACATTTTACATTTTAGACTGCATGCTGAGAAAAATATAAATGAAAGAAGTAAAATAATTTTTTTATTAAATTAATTCTTACTCCTTATGATTTTAAATATATATAAATAAAAATCAAATGTATTTTATCTAAATTTAAGTTAAATACATTTGACTTTTTAATAATTAGTAATGATTGAACTGTCAAATATTAATGTTTTTCTTATTACCATAAATAAATATATACAAAAGATATATGTAAGTCTTAATCTAATTACAAAAATTAATATACTACGTTGTAATTGTGTGAATTAATTTAAAAAGTTTATATATCTTTCAAAGCATATAATAATAAAAAATTGGTTAAATAGCACCCGTGGTCCCTTAACTTAATTTCAGTTAACGTTTTAGTCATTTATATTCTTTTTTTCCCGATTTGGTCATTTATTTTAATTTTAAGTAACAATTTGATCATTTATGTTTTAAAATGTCAACAATGTTATCCTTTTTTTTTTACAAAAATTCATCAAAATTTTCAACAAAAACCCATAAAATTATTTGTATTATTCAATATAATACAAATTTCATCAAATTCGAAACTCAAATATTCAAATAAACTCATATTTTTATTTCTAACAATATCAAAGAATGAAATTTTTGTATGGGTTTATTTGAAGATTTGAGTTACGAATTTGATGAAATTTCTATTATATTAAAGAATATAATTAATTTTATGGGTTTTGGTTGAAAATTTTGATGAGTTTTTGAATTTTTGTAAAAAAAAATGATGATATTGTTGACATTTTAAAACATAAATGATCAAATTGTTACTTAAAATTAAAATAAATGACCAAATCGGAAAAAAAAAGATAAAGGACTAAAATGTTGACTGAAATTAAGTTAAAGGACCACTATTTAGCCTAAAAAATTCAAAAACAAACTTATTATTAAGTAAAATAGATTTTCCTTTTAAATAATATTATATACATATGGTAATTGTTATAAATGATTATGGTGATTAAATATTGTTGTAGTTCTTACAATTATTTAAATAGTATCATTTATAAAAGATAAATGATAAGAATTATATTTAAATTTTACATTTTAGACTGGATGTTGAAAAAAATATAAATAAAAGAAGTAAAATAATTTTTTTATTAAATTAATTTTTACTCCTTATGATTTTAAATATATATAAATAAAAATCAGATTTATTTTATCTAAATTTAAGTTAAATACATTTGACTTTTTTAATATATAGTAATGATTGAACTATCAAATATTAACGTTTTTATTATTACTGTAAATAAATTTATACAAAAGATGTATGTAGGTCTTAATTTAATTAACAAATATTGATATACCACACTACAGTTGTGTGAATTAATTATAATCTTATTTATTATATTTTTTAAAATGAAAAAAAATATTGACTCACAAGACAAAGTGTTAGTTTATTTCAAAGTTATTAGTTTATTGAAGAAGGGGAAAAGTTTTCTTATTTGCCTTTTTTATATTATAATCTTGAATATTTCTAAAATCTACTGTCTATTATTTTTATTTTTATTATATAGTATAAAGTAATATTTTCCTTAAATAAGAAAAATTCAAGTATCTACCCTACAATATTTCCAATATCTTCCCAGTTCATTTTGAGGTATATTTTTATTTTGATTGAAAATATAAATAATAAAAATGAAATAATATTTATATCTATAAGTAATTAAAAAACAATCAAACATTCAATTTTTAGCTCTATATTTATTATACTACTAATTTATAACCAACTGCTCCATAAAAGTGGAAAGATTTTTACCTTATAATCTATATTTTATACAAAATTATTTGTTTTATTTTTTAAATGATTATTTTTAAACCACAAAATCCAATTTGAGAAACCTTTTCGAACGACGTGCGTTTTCAGAAAATTGATTAGGAACAAAAAATGTTACTTTATTTTAAAGTTATTAGTTTATTGAAGAAGGAGAAAGATTTTCTTATTTACCTTTTTTTATTTTACAATCTTGAATATTTCTAAAATTTATTGTCTATTATTTTTATTATATAGTATGAAGTAATATTTTCCATTAGAAGACAAATTTCAAGTATCTACCCTACAATCTTTCCAATATATTCCCAGTTCATTTTTAGGTATATTTTTATTTTAATTGAAAGTAGAAATAATAAAAATGAAATAATATGTATATCTATAAGTAATTCAAAAAATAATTAAACATTCAATTTTTAGTTCTATATTTACTATACTACTAATTTAGAACCAATAGCTCCACAAAAGTGGATAAATTTTATCATATAATCCATGTTTTATACAAACTATTTCATAAAATCAAAACTTTGTATATCAAACAATATTTTTTAAGTTTTATGGTACAAAAATTTGTTTTAAAAAATTGAACTTTGTGTGTATCGGAAAATTCGTTTCAAGTTTTTTAGTATACAAAAATATTTTAGAAAATTTGAACTGTGTGTATAAAAAAATTTATACAAATTTGTTTTAGAAAATCAAATTTTGTGTACCAGAATGTTTGTTTTCAAATTTGTAGTACACAAATGTATTTTAAAAATGTGAAATTTTGTGTACTGAAAAATTATTTTCATGTTTTTCCAAAACAAGTTTATGTATCGAAAAATAAAAAAAAAATAAAAAAGAAATTCTAAAATACAAATGTATTTTGAAAAATATTTTTCAGAATAATAATATTTTTAGAAAAATCAAACTTTATGTTTCGATTTTTTTTTTAAAAATTTCAGAACATAAATATGTACTAAAAAAACATAAAATTGGACTTTTATTAAAATGTGAGTTTGAGAATGTAAATTTGGAAGTTTGGAGTAAAATTTTCTAAAAATTGAAGGGTGGTATCTAGAAAAAAAAAACGAGAACTCAAGGAAATGAAATTACTGAATGATTACGTTAATATCTCAAATAAATTACTCCATGATAGTTGATTGATTGATATTAATTTCCAATCAAATAATTAATTATCCATTAAATGAAAAAAAATATTTAAGAAGATAAGTCATCGTTAAAATTTATTTTATCATAAAAAATGAAAAAATACCTTTATAAATTAAGTTGTTCTTTAAAACTAATTAAGCTTTTGAGAGTCAATTACTTATATTTGAGAACTAATTAAAAAACATAATAAAAATATTAAAATTGTATTTGACATTTTCATTTTTAAATTTGAATAACCTATATTTTTGAATGCAACAAGAGGAATTGAAATTTGAAAGACACACAATTCTTTAAAAATTAATTGTGATTATTTTAATTATTTTATGGATTTTATTTTGATGTATATAAGAGTATTCAGGAAATAGGAATAATATTCAAATCATGATAATGACCATGACAATAACTTATATATTTTTTTCAATATTTCAAAAGTTACAAAGTGATAGAGATAATGATATACAAAGAAAATCTAAAATGATAACCATCATTTTTTTTTTCAGTCTTGACCGTTTAATTGTTTAATTTTACATAGAATTTATTTTTTATTTTATAAAATTTATTAAATACTGATATAATTAATTCACACAATTGTAAAATTTTAAATTTAAAGTTGAGAAATATCTAATAATATTTACATTTATCAGTTAAGTTATGACTTAAAAATAAATAGAATTTGATTTTAATAATAGAAATTTTGATTTAAAAAAAAAAGTATAATAGAAAACGTTCAACTTATAATTCCAATTCAAATTATTCTAAATAATTTGTTATTAATCGAAACTTATTAACAATTCAACCACTTTCGTAAAAATTACTGTGATAATGAATTAGAGAACGAACCCAAAACGAGCATCGCCAACAACTACTATATTTATGTTTTTTCATAAAATAAAATAAAAATTACCTATCTATATTTAACCTCAATTGGGTAATTTTTCAATCAAGGTTATAACGCTAAACAATATTATTCATATATATGAAATATAAGTGTTGTGCAAAATATGCATGGAGTCATTTCTCACTTTTTCTCCAATTAAACACACAATTAAGTGACAATAACAACATTATATATTTTCATCCAAAAAATATGTTATATATTATATAGAGTAAAAAATTTATCTTAAAAATTGTGTATTTGACTCTTAAAAAATTTAAAAGTTATTTTTTCAACACAACTTCTATTCTTTAACAAGTAATCTAGAAAACCTAAGGATGTGCTTGATTTAACAAAAGAAATGAAGATAATTTTAATTAAGACAAAGGAGGAAAATGAAAATATAGATTCAAGAGAGAGATAATAGATTTTAAATGATTTTATGTTTAATTAAAGGAGAGATATTGTAGATAGTTTTAAAGTTATTTTGATTTTCTTTTCTCCCTCCACAATCCTCCAAAAAGGAGAAAGAATAAAATAAACTCTAAAAAAGATTCACTCACTCCTCTATCTTTCATCTACCTCTAACATTTTTTATAATTACTTGTGTGTCTTATACTTTTCAGCATGCAAAATGCCAAAATTCAAAACCATGGACATGTGTTTTTCACTTTTTAAAAATTCAAAAATTGATATTTTAATAAAAAAATTATATTTTTAGTATTCTTAAGATGTATTTTAAGAGCACATGTTAACCTAATGTTTCTTTTAAATGTTATAAATTAATAAAATGCTAAAAAATTAAATAAATAATAAAATAAATTTATATTTAAAAAAATCCAATAACACGTTGAATCAACCATTTCAAATTTTAAGAAAATCACAACTAATAAAATAATTTATATTTAAAAAACTCCATTAACACTATTAAATCGACCATTTCAAATTTTTAAGAAAATCACAACTAATAAATATATAAATATATGATGATAAAATCAGAGCCAAGAGACTGAGCATATGTTTTATTTTGTGTTTCACTATTGTTTCTTGCATTCCAAATAAATTTCATCAGAGCCTAATTGTTACTTCACGTTGGACACACATCCAATGGATTTCAACCGCAAAAACAAATATAAACTAACAATGGCAACCATATAGTAGACTTTTTGTGACTTGGAATAGTGAAATATGAAACAACACCAAGCATTGAAAAAGGTTTGTTAAAACTAGGGGTGTCAGAAAAATCAAAAACTGAATTGGTTAAGGGAACCGAACTAAACTGTTTTAAAATTAAACCGGTTCAAAAAAATTAAAAACCAAACTTTAATTTAAAATCAATTTTTTTAATTGAACTGATTTTAAAAATTAGAAGTGCACTGTAACCATAAATTAATTTTTAATTTTAAATCTAACAAAATTTCAAAAATCCAAAAACCTTCACTAAACCTTCGACTTCTGCCACGAAGACTGCAGCTCCTACTGCAAAACCAGCAACTCAATCAAGATCCACTACACCTTTGTCAAGATCTACTGCAAGATCTTCAACACCAACTAGCAGACCTACTTTACCTCCGTCCAGGTCCACATCAAGAGCATTTACTCCCACTCGGCAACCATCTATGCCATCAAATGAGCTAAGTATATCTTCTTCTTCAGTTAAGATTTCTTCAAGCACCAAGCCAGCTACTGTGGCGTCAAGGCAGCAAGCTCCAATGACAGCAAGGCAGCACTGAACCGGTTCACTGATTATAAAACTAGTTTGGTTTGGTTTTCAAACTGAAAAACCAGTTCGGTTCGGTTTTTTCAAACTAAAAACTGGTTCGATTCAGTTTTCAAGCAGTTCTAGTTCAGAACTGAATTTTGTCCACCCCTAATTAAAAGTGATACTGTACATCATGACGATATTTATTATATTGTCCATTATTTTGTTTTTACTTTATGTGCTCTGTGACTATATGTCAAAAATGATTCAAGTTGTAATTAGGCTCTAAGAATTTAACTTTATTTTTATTTTTTTTACTCATCTTACAATAGTTGATTTGAACAATTATTATGTCATCATGTAATTTACAAGAAAGTGATTTATTTAAATCGGTTTCACTTTATTGTTTATAAATATTTTTATTCAATTTTTAAAAAATATTTTAATCAAGTGAATATCTAGCCGGTGCACGACACATGTAAACCACACTAATTTTTGTTTATAATAATAGCTGAAAATAATATTTATTGTATTTACATTAGTTCGAGAATCAATTCACATGCTTGAAATGGATTGTGGATGGGCTATTTATTATATTTACATAACTTCTTTGGTTTTAATTTTGGAGCGATTAAAATCAAATTTAAAAATTAAAATCAGATTTGAAATTGTAAAGTCGTTTTTTTTCATGTTTGAATGTTGGCAAATATAATTGATTGTGCCTCTAACTAAATGTATAACTTGAAATTTGTAGTTTTTGAGTTTAAATATAATTTTTACAATAAAATTCTACATTCAACTTACTTATAACTAAAACTAATTTTTCAGAATCATTTCACTGAAAATTAATTCTAATCGCCGCAAAATTAAACATATGTTAAAACAACTTTTTCTAGCTTATGAATCTCACATGATGGATTCTCATCTAAATCACATGTGATTTATCAATTTTACCCTTGAAAAAAGTTGTGGCAATTAGGCGTGTTCACCTAAAAAAACAAGTAAACTAATTTAAAAAAGTCGAAAATCACTTAAAACCATATACTTTTGGATATTTTTAGAAATCTTTTTTGTGAAAACCGCACAAATCAAATTGAATTTTAAATTATATTTTCAAAATCAAACAACAATTGTAAATTTTAATACTTACTTATTTTTTATTAGTATGATATATATTCCATTTATATATTACTTGTGGTTTTTTTTAACTTTTTCCTGATAATACTTATTAGTTTAATTTAATATATTTGTTGTTATTTCATATATTTCAAATATAATCGATCATTGTGATTTTGTAATGTTATTTATTTTTGTCTGTAGAAATAATAAAGAAACTCACACACAATTGCGAGGTTTCGAGTTTGAATTCGCGACTTGATATCCAACCTAATAATATAATATTTTTCAGTTAAATTATACCTTACACATTCCTAATGTTAATTTTAAGAATGATATATGTTATATTTTGCATCAGACCTACTATTTTATTGTGTTTTTGGGTATGTTTGTTTAAGATTTTTAAAAATTGATTTTGACTTTGTACTTTTAAAAATGATTTATATGATAATTCATTTAAAAATTGTATAATTTGTTTTAGACTTATTAGTTACTTATTAAAAAAAAGTAATTTTGACATTTAATATCAAATATTTTAACACGACAAAAATTACATTTAAAAAAAAATATATTTTGAAAATGATTTTTATGAAGAGTGTTTTAAAATAACTTTTCATTTTAATAATTTTTTAAAATTTCATCATCTAAAAAAATTATAACAAATAAATGAAATATTTAAAATGATATTTTAAGATAAACTATTAAAACTAATTTTTTATTTGCAGCTTTATTTTTATTTTTTAAATATTATAACAAAAACATAAAATAATATACAAATCATTTTTAAAAAAATCTTAAACAAATGGACCTTTTATAATATTAATATTTTTTGTTAACAATTTTAATTTACATAATTTTTTAAAACTTTTCTTTTGGCTAAATAGCACCCGTGGTCCCTTAAGTTAATTTCAATTAACGTTTTAGTCATTTATCTTTTTTTTTCCGATTTGGTCCTTAATTTTAATTTTAAGTGACAATTTGATTTTTTATGTTTTAAAATGTCAACAATATTATCTTTTTTTTTATAAAAATTAAAAAAACTCATCAAAATTTTCAGCCAAAACCCATAAAATTAATTATATTCTTTAATATAATACAAATTTAATCAAATTCGTAACTCAAATCTTCAAATAAACTCATACAAAAATTTCATCAAATTTCATTCTTTATTTGATGTTGTTAAAAATGGAAATATAAATTTATTTGAATATTTGAGTTTCGAATTTGATGAAATTTGTATTATATTGAAGAATATAAATAATTTTATTGATTTTGGTTGAAAATTTTGATAAATTTTTTGAATTTTTGTAATAAAAAAATGATAACATTGTTGATATTTTAAAACATAAAAAATCAAATTGTCACTTAATATTAAAATAAAGGACTAAATCGAAAAAAAAAAAAAGATAAAGGACTAAAACGTTAACTGAAATTAAGTTAAGGAACCACGGGTGGTATTTAGCCATTTTGTTTTTGACAACATAATTTGTTTTAAACTAATTCAAAACTAGCCAAAAGACATGCAATTTTATCCTTTGAATTGGGTGAGTTTTTTTAATTAAAATCCATTCAACCCCCCACCCCAATGCTCCTGCCCTATATTTTGGTAGCTCATTTACTTTTACTTATTTATATCTAAAATTTATTTTTTCACTCTTAAGTCTTCTCAAAAGCCTATAAATTGACTAATTTGAAGGTATATTTTACATGTTCGAATTGATTAATATAGACATATATTTTTATACATTTGAAAACATTGAGAGATAAAAAAAAACACTCATTTGTGAATTTAGATTACAAACGACACAAGACAATTGATTTCATAGACATTTTTATTTTACAATCTATTAAAACGCCCATTTATTATTTTTTTAATTGTTAAAACAAGCTATTTTTAGTTAACAACTCTTCATAAAAGAAAAATATATTGTGTTCATCAATTAGTTATAATTAATTAACATAATATATAAGAAAATAGAAGATCCACAGTCATGTAAAATATTTTTTATTTTACAAAAATTATTTTGACATATATTCTATAACATGATAGTGTGATGATTTCTTATTAGATGATATCGTACAACTATTTTATATTATAAAAAAGAAAAATAACATACACACAGACACATGTACGAAGAGATCAGTTGCCTAAAAAAGTACTCCAAATCTTAACAATTGATTTTAATGATAGTTAATGGCTAAGATTAATTTTTAAACCCTATCGTGAGATTCTTCTACTCTTATTCTTGTAGTCCGCCCGACAAAACACTTTGAATAAAGCAATTGATACAAACCTATGTTGCGTTCAACCAACTACAATTGGCTTAGAGGAGAAGAGCCAGAAAAAATAAAAAGGCCTTTACTTCTTCTTCTTTTTTACCAAAGGGGCCTAAATTCTTAAATATATGTATTATATAATTGTAACCGTATCTTCCGCTCTCTCCATTTTTGTAATGATCAAGGCTGTGTTTAGACATCATGTCTTCTGACTTTTGATCCATGGGTATATCAAAGGCCAAAAAAAAAAAAAAAGACTACTTAAATAATTAGAAGTTACCATATGTTGCATGCATTCCATAACCAAATTACCCAACGATATGATCAATACTTAATTTATCTATATATAAATAAAAAGTAAAACTTTAAATCCAATACCAAATCAATCTCATTTAATTGAAAGAACCGGCTCCCATCTTCCAAATAAGCTTCACAAGTGCATGTCTGTGACACTCTCAGTTTCGAGAGAGTAGAAAATCTTACATAAGAAATTAGTTAAATAGCACCCGTGGTCCATTAACTTAATTTTAGTTAACGTTTTAGTTATTTATCTTTTTTTTTTCTTTTTCCGATTTTATCATTTATTTTAATTTTAAGTGACAATTTGATCTTTTATGTTTTAAAATGTCAATAACATTATCTTTTTTTTTTTACAATAAATTAAAAAATTCATCAAAATTTTCAATCAAAACCCATAAAATTAATTATATTCTTTAATATAATACAAATTTTATCAAATTCGTAACTCAAATCTTCAAATAAACTCATATTTTCATTTTTTATTTGATGTTGTTAGAGATGAAATTTTAAAAATCAAATAAAAAATAAAAATATGAGTTTATTTTAATATTTTAGTTACGAATTTGATAAAAATTGTATTATAATATAATTAATTTTATGGGTTTTGGTTGAAAATTTTGATAAATTTTTTGAATTCTTGTAAAAAAAAGGATAATATTGTTAACATTTTAAAACATAAAAGATTAAATTGTCATTTAAAATTAAAATAAATGACCAAATCGAAAAAAAAAACATAAAAGACTAAAACGTTAACTGAAATTAAGTTAAAAACTATTTAACCTAAGGAATAATTTGTGATTAATTTTAGCCATTAATTAACCAATATAAAATTCTGTGTTTTTATTTTCACTTTATATCCGCTACTAACTCTGTTTTATTCATACATCAAGTTTTGTTTTAAAACTGCAGAAACAGAAAAAGTATTCAAATTAGTCAAACACAATTCAACCCCCCTTATCGTGTTTGCATCTTCAATATATATATATATATATATATATTTATTGTCATAATTATATTCAGCATGATGATTAATATTTTAGTGCTTGGACCAGTACAAAATTGTATACAAAGAGTTGTTATTTTAATTATATAATTACAAATATACTATAGAAAATTTGACAATATTAATTTGGAAATTATGACAACAAATAGAAAAATTTGCTAAATTAGTATATTTTTTTATTTTATTATTATTTGTTTGAATAGAAATAAAAAAAAATGCAAGGGGAATTTAGATGTACATGAGAGCGACACTTAGAATTTCTCAATATTCTTTTTATAATATAATAATAGATAGTAGTTGAGACAATTTTAAATACAATTAAAACCTATTTTGTAATTACACTTTAAAAAATGATTTGAATTAAAACTCTACAAACGACGTTAATCGATAAGAGCCACTTTTACGTGAGTACATTCAAACCTAAAGTACACGAATACATCTAAGTTTTAGTTTTAAATAAAATTAATTATTTAGAATAAAACAATCAATTATTTCAAATTAACTTAATAATAAAACAACGAATTTGTTGTATTTTTGGTTCTTATAATATATACGAAATTTGATTTTGATCTCGTTATTTTTTTATTCTATTCCTTAATAAAAGATTGGAGAAAATAATCAAAGAAATGAGTTATGTTGATGAATTTAAAATCCGAATAATATAAATAATATAAAAAATTATGTGAATTGAATAAGCATTAATAATTAAAAATTAACCATTTATTTATTTTTAACAAATGAAAATAAATTAAAAATAAATAAATAAATTGAATTGAAACAGATTTTTTTTGTGTGCGTGTATTCATAATCTTTCCATGTCATTTTCTTTTTTGCATCGACATATGCTATGAACCTTTAAAAACAAAACGTACATTATGAACACACAAATCTAACCAGATTTAAAAATCACACATTTGATTATAACTCAAATTCACGTTTGATTTAAAAATCACACATTTGATTACAACGTACTAAGTGGTATTTAACTAATTTAAATGATTTTTTTACTTAAAAAAGTGAATAATATTAATTATTAATCATAAAATAAATAATAATAATTATTTTGTGTAAATACATAACTAGTTATAAATAATTATAATATAATTTTTTTAATTTATTAATCCCTTTGGAGTTGCATTGTTCACATTTTTCTTAAAGTTGTTATCTATTTATTAATTTATTAGATAAAGTAAATAAATAATAAACTTTAATCTATTAATTTAACTCAACACAACTTTTGACACGTCTCATGCCGCATCAATTTTTTGTAATTTCAAAAATTCACAAAGATAGAATAAAAAATTATAAAAATCAAAATCAAATTTAACGAAAGACACATTAAATCTAAACTGTTGTTGATATAAAACAATGTCATTTTTAAAAAAGAAATTACTAATATTTAACGGCTACCGTGTCGTATCCAGCGATGCACCTTTTTGTAAATGGTGCATGTTAAAGTTTGTCATAGATTTGACAAAGAAGTTCAAGATATAAAAAAAGACAAGTTGTACTGTATTATTAAAAAAATGTAGTATATTAATATTATAAATATTTTAATTAATAATTTTATCTAATTAATTAACTGTATTACAATATTTATTAAAATTAATTAAATTAAAGATTTTAATATTTTTATAATTAAAATTATAATAAAAAAATGACATTTTAAATCTAAAATACGTCTACTAACAAAACTTAATCAACTACTAAAAGAACCCAATTAATGGTGATTTTGTAAATAACGTGAGATAGGTGTGGTAAAGTGAGAGGGGAAATCGAAATTAATAATTTTGTCGTCCATTATTATTTCTAATTTTTATTATGCGTGCAAAATTGGGTTTAGAACCCAAAATACCCAGCGGGTGGTAAGTTGTGCACACCACGAAAATGTTAAATTGCCAGCCAATCCCATTCACTTCCTTCTCAGTGACCCCACCCGACCATTCAGCAAACAAGAAACCTCATTTTATTCAATTAATTAAATTAAAAAATTGAACAAATAAATTAAGAAGAGAGAGAAAGTTTGAAAGAAGACCTAGCATATCAAATCTTTACACATTGAAAGAAAAAGAAGCTACAGTAGCTGTCTTCTTATTTACATCATTTCTACAAAAAAAGACTTTGGAAAGAGAGAAAGAGAGAAAAAAAAAAAACCAGATACAATCGCTGAGTTAGATAACTTTTGTTCTGTTGTTCTTTATCGTTTTCTCCGGCTTCTAATTTTAGCTTCTTCCTTCTCTAAATTCTCTTTTAAACTTCATAACTTATCGTTCTCTACTGTCCGATCTGACTCACTCAGTTCCCTCTTTTCGCTCCACTCGGATGAGTTAGTCCGTAACATCGCTCCGCACTAATCGCCATGGTAATATCGCTCTTTCTATTCCTTTGACTATCTCAGCTGCTTCGTTGAATCTAGTTGGACTTCGATTCGATTTTATTTTTTATTTATTTTTAAATATATATATTTTTTTGAATTCTTATCTATGACTCGTATCTTTGGGGATATTATTGTGTTTTTAGCCTAGTTTTATTAGTTAGGAATTTTTGATTATTTTTAATTTTTTAGAAGTGATAGTTATAATCGTCGATCTGTGCATTATTCAAAATAAATTGTGCAAAATTAAGTTTTCCGAACATGAACGGGTGGTATATAAGATTGAGGGTTAATTTTGGATATGTTGGATATAAGATTGAGGGTTAATTTTGGATATTTAATTCTGTATTTAAGCGGAAACAAAAAGAGGATACACGGACAAATTTTTATTGGTATAGGTAAATAAATAATTAACTTCCAAAATTACCCTTGGAATACTTTGTAAACATGAATGCATTAATTATGCATTTACCTGACGGCTACAATTGGTGGAATCATTCTAGTAATGCCGCCAAATTTTTCATAAAAATCTTAGTTCCGCCAAATTTTTCATGAAAGTTATTTTATATAGAACAGCTGCACTTATGAGCAGGCCGCAATTTTATTCTTGGAGATTGCTTATGTAACTAGTGGAAGCTAATTTTTGGTTAGAAGTAGAACAATAGATGAGAAATTGATTACTAAAAGCTATTTTAGTGTCATATTTTGGTGAGAGTTAATGGAGCTATGTTTACTATCATATGTTGATAACTAGTTGATGAGAGTTAATGGAAACTATGTTTACTATCATATTTTTTTATCAGTGGAAGCTATATTTATTGTTATAGTCACACCATTAAGGAAAACAGTTCAAGCCAAATTCATGCTAATATCAGTACTAATTTTTTGGTTGGATGCTAATATCAATACTATAAAGCATACCAAACATGTTTTACTATTCACATTGACATAGTCAGAACTTGTGATTAATCTAGTGTGGTACGAGCAATATTAGTTGATATTTTTCTCACAAACTTAAACACATACTAGTACTCTAACAAAAGAATTGTACTAATATCTCAATCACAAAAAATTAAACATCTTTCAAAATCAACTCTTCATTCCATTCAAAATAGCACTAATATCTCAATCACAAAAATGCAACATCTTTCAAAATCAAATTTTCATTTCATTTTCAAACACAACTAATACAAAGAATCCACATAAATCTTCAATATGTCGTGAACTTCTTTATTTAGTTCTTCACTTTCAAGACCAAATTTCAATCCCTTATTTGTTTATATTTTGGATGATGAAAGACTAGTTTTTTTTGTTGCTTATATTCGAAACCAGAGGGAGTATATACATAACTTGACTTTGGATTTTGATAGAAGCCAGAAAATATTACTTGATGAATTTAATTAACGAGTATTATTACTACACCATAAGTCATGAAGGGAAATTGAATATTAAGAAAAATAAAAATACTGTATAAATTATTTGGCATATATATCTATTGTAATTATGTTTGCTTGTACATTTTTAAATGTTTGGTTAAAAGGGAAGCAACTGAGTTTTGATTCAAAAAATTGTGCTATTTTCTATGAGGCGAATCTCATGAATATGTGAGAAGAGAGAGGAAAACAGAATTAATGAGAACATAAAAAACTGTATACAAATAACTTTGGTCATTGGCAACTCTGTTTTGCACACAATTGTTGACAAATTCAAAAGAAAATGATATTAACACTTCTATGTTTTGAAACTTATGCTTACAATCTATGGTGTTTAACGTTTTGTTCGCCGACATATATAATGACAAAGCCAAACCACATATGTGATTGTAATTTATGCATATTATTTCCAAAATTTGTACTCACTTATTGTGGTCATTTGCCATTATTATTTATCTATGTATCTAACATTTGTTATTTTATATCGTTGTCTGTTGATTTAAACATGTTTGGTTTTGTCCTTTCTTCTTTATCATAAATTATTATTCTTTCTGTTAAATGAAAATGAAGTTTAAGTAGTGTTCATAAGTCGTGTGTACTAATTATCTAAATCTATCCGGGTTGATAATGCCATTAACAACTTGGTTACATTACATATATGGCTTTGCCTTTAGTAGCTATAGTTATTTATTGTAGAAAAACTACTTATCTTCCATTTTGTGTATGTCTGTTGGGAACATTAGCTTCAATGAGAAATTATTTAAGTTTTAGCAGATGATATGGATACCTATTTATAAAATGATTATTTTCAAAATTAATCCATTGCTTATGATTGATACTGTGGAATAGCAGCAGTATTTTTTTCTCTGAACTTACATTTTCCTTTGAATGTTCAATATGTTTGTCTTTGCAGTCTGCACCAGTAAACATTATTGTTGGTTCTCATGTCTGGGTTGAAGATCCAGCACAAGCATGGATTGGTGGAGAAGTTACGAAAATCAATGGCGAACAACTCCATGTTCGCACCGGAGATGGGAAAACGGTGAGTCAAACTGTCTGTACTGTGTGTAAGAAATTGTTTGCATAGATTCTTTGTTTTGTATATTGTTTTTGGGTTATTGAAACTGTTTTTCTAGTACTTCTCTAAGATTCTAGCAGGGATAAATCACTTTTAGGAATTGTAAGATAATTTTCTTATACAGTGCAGTTTTGTTAAATTGTGCCTTTTATCTGTATTTTATGGATTTGACTCCTCTAAAATGAGCAACTCACTTTACTTTAGAGAATAAAGTGAGTAATATTAACCATTGATGATCAAATGAATAGTTGATATTATGTGCACATGTACAACCAAAATCAACCATTGATTCACTCTCTTTACCAACTTCTCACTTTGGAGGAGCCAAATTCGTATTTTATTTCCTTAGTTACAGAGTTTCCGCTTTGACCAGTATCTAGACAAGAGTGACTTGAGCTTACTGTACTTTTAACACTCGGGGAATCTGGTTGTAGGTTGTCAAAAGCATCTCAAAGGTTTTTCCCAAGGATAATGAAGCCCCACCTGGAGGTGTAGATGACATGACAAAATTGTCGTACTTGCATGAGCCAGGAGTTCTGAACAACTTGGCAACTAGATATGAACTTAATGAAATCTATGTAAGATTCTAAAATATCTACTTTTTTCATTTAATAATAGTAAGGTTGTTTATGTTGAGTAAGAGTAGAACTTGTGAATACTATAATCACGCCTCTCCTACATCATCATTGCAGACATATACCGGAAATATCCTGATTGCGATAAACCCATTTCAAAGGTTACCACATCTATATGACACTCACATGATGGAACAATACAAAGGAGCTGGATTTGGAGAGTTGAGCCCCCATGTTTTTGCAGTTGCAGATGTTGCATACAGGTGATAAATGTCAATATAATTTTATTTTCTTATGTTCTTTATGTATGTTTGTTTATGACGATGTTTATGTTTTTATTTGTGTTAGGGCAATGATCAATGAAGGAAAAAGCAACTCAATTCTGGTTAGTGGTGAGAGTGGGGCTGGTAAGACAGAGACAACAAAAATGCTTATGCGATATCTTGCATACCTTGGGGGCCGATCTGGAGTAGAAGGGCGGACAGTTGAACAACAAGTTTTAGAAGTAAGATGTAGCAGCATCTTTTTTGTTTTGTATGGCCCATCCTTTATATTACTTCATTTTATTTCATATTTTGTCATATATGTAAGATGTTAAAAAATGTGGAAACTGTTTTCTCATTTTTGGTTCTGTATTAATTACTTTGCAGTCTAATCCAGTTCTTGAAGCATTTGGCAATGCCAAAACAGTGAGAAACAATAATTCAAGGTGAGTGCTGACAGCTGCATGAAATATCAAGTAAAATGAAAATTGTCATAAAATGGTCGGGCAAAGTGATTGTAACAATGTTGCTTCATAGTAAAACTAAGATAGATCAGTTCAGTTAGTCATTGGCTAAAATCTATGAACACTTAGAATTGTGGGTCCTGTTTGCCAGCAATATGTTGCATTAATCACTACACAATAGAAAAACATTGTTCTCTTCTTCAAATTTGATATAAGATGTATTTTTCATTTTCCTCCTGATTTTGAGATGCAGTCGTTTTGGTAAATTTGTTGAGATACAATTTGACAACAAGGGAAGGATTTCTGGGGCAGCTATACGAACTTATCTACTTGAGAGGTCCCGTGTTTGCCAAATTTCAGATCCTGAGAGAAATTACCACTGCTTTTACCTTCTTTGTGCAGCACCAGCTGAGGTAAAAGTATTATTTCTTTATAGTGCAATTCTCCCGTATCTTTGTCACAAAGATCAGTTTCTATATTAATATGTCATATTTGATGATTATAACTCTTTATTCTGTAGGAAAAAGAGAAGTATAAGCTTGGAAGTCCTAGCTCCTTCCATTATTTAAACCAATCCAACTGCTATGAGCTGGATGGAGTGGACGATGCAGAGGAATATCTTGCAACTCGAAGGGCGATGGACATTGTTGGAATCAGTGAGGAGGAGCAGGTTACTCTTCCTGAATCCTTTTTTTTAACACCATGGGATTTTTTTTTTGAAAAACTATGAGATTTTTTTATGTTGCTTTAATGATATAGACCTGTGTTTCAGGAAGCGATTTTTAGGGTTGTTGCAGCAGTTTTGCACCTTGGAAATGTTGAGTTTGCAAAAGGAGAGGAGATTGACTCTTCTGTCCTTAAGGATGAGAAGTCTAGGTTCCATCTTAATACGACTGCTGAGCTTCTTAAGTATGGCCAACACAATCCTTGTATACATATCATATGCATTACTGCATTATGATTTTGTCGATATTCTGTATATTTTACCATGAAATTATTGTAGGTGTGATGTTAAGAGCTTGGAAGATGCACTGATCAAGCGAGTCATGGTAACACCTGAGGAGGTTATTACGAGAACACTTGATCCTGTTGCAGCTATCAGTAGCAAGGATGCATTTGCTAAAACTATTTATTCTCGTTTGTTTGACTGGTAATGAACCTTGAGCACTACTTTTATGTATACAATATTGCAAGCCATATATAGATCCTCTCTCTTGCAACAATGTGTTCAAAGAAAGAAAGAACTATTGAAAATAGTTAAAGCTCAAATGTATTATATTGAAAGGCCAAAACAATTTAATTCTTACTATAGGACGGTATAGAGTAGCAAACTGGAATTATTGTTGCTATCCGTAGTCTCCGAGAAAAACTATTTATGTGATTGGACCATAATTTTTCTGAGGGTCATGCTAAGGGCACTTGATAAGCAACCAAAAAAGGAATTAAAAAACAAGTTGAGTGAAAAATATCACTTTTTATAATTCCAAAGTTTGTATTACACAACTTCCAAGTTTTTTTTCTACATTTAGATTCTTAACAAATGCCACAAGGGCACTTATTAGCATTTCCCTTTTTCTAAATATAAATTTCCTTTCTTCAAGATCTCATATTCTGACAAATTCTGATTATTGGTTTCAGGCTAGTGGAGAAGATTAACAATTCAATTGGGCAAGATCCAAATTCAAAATCTATCATTGGAGTTCTTGATATCTATGGGTTTGAAAGTTTTAAATTTAACAGGTGAGCTAATGATATCATCTAGTATTTGTGGTAAGTACTTCAGTATTTAGCCTTGTATCTGATAAATTTCGTTGTCATAGTTTTGAGCAGTTCTGTATTAATTTTACAAATGAGAAGCTACAGCAACATTTTAATCAGGTATGATAGTTTCTTGTACAATTTGTGATTTATATTCTTTAATATTTTCTCCCAGATATTGAGTTTTTTCTTACTAAATGGTTGCAGCATGTCTTTAAAATGGAACAAGAAGAATACACCAAGGAAGAAATCGATTGGAGTTACATAGAGTTTGTTGACAACCAAGATGTTTTGGATCTAATTGAGAAGGTATTTCACTGTTGCTTGCTCACTTGTTGGCTGCCTCACGACCAACTACAAGTGTAAAATGTATTTTTTTTAATGTGTAGCCTATCAAATGTTATTGAAGGGAAGTACTTGCTTTAGTTATATAATCACTTTCTCTGTTTCCTACACAATAACTTGTAATGATGATTTCAATATTCTATCTTTTGCAGAAACCTGGAGGAATAATTTCACTTCTTGATGAAGCCTGGTATGCATTTGCCAGTGATTTTATTGTTAAACTAGTACTGCTTTTAAGTTTGATAGAAGCTAGATGCATTGTCTTTTCTGATGCCACTTTCTTTTACTATCTTACTTCTATGATTGTATGTTATTTCCAGTTTTTTGAAAGTAGGATATATGTAAAACTTAATATCAGGCATTACTTGAACTCTGTAGTTCTGCTTGGACTCATGTCAGCCTTGTTGTGTGAAACAGTATGTTTCCTAAGTCTACACATGAAACATTTTCTCAGAAGTTGTACCAGACATTCAAAAACAACAAGCGCTTTATCAAACCGAAACTTTCTCGAACTAGTTTCACAATATCTCATTATGCAGGGGAGGTATCTTTTCTCTCTTTTTATTACATGTTTCCTTTCATGAAATTTTATTTATTTATTCATTTATTAAACTTTTGCTTTAATATTTTATTTGCCTTCTTTTTGACTATTTCTCCTTTGTCTAGGTGACATATCAGGCTGATATGTTTATTGACAAAAACAAGGATTATGTGGTGGCAGAACATCAAGATCTGTTGATAGCCTCAAAATGCTCATTTGTGGCAGGTCTATTTCCCCCCTCTCCAGAGGAGTCTTCAAAATCATCAAAGTTCTCTTCAATAGGATCTCGCTTTAAGGTAATAATTTATACCACTCCTCTTCTGAGTTCTATTGTATTTCATTATTATGCAGTCTTTGTGATATTCCTAGCTTGGGTTTGTGGGGTTTTGTTTTAATATTTTATTAGCAATTATTATAACCAGTAATAAATGACACAATTCTGAAAATTGCAGTTACAACTTCAGTCTTTGATGGAGACTCTAAGTTCAACAGAACCTCACTATATTCGATGCGTGAAACCAAATAATGTTCTCAAGCCGGCTATTTTTGAAAATCTCAACATTATCCAACAACTGCGCTGTGGTGTGAGTATATATCACTCTTTCTTTGTCTTTTGTTAGCTTTACAAACTTGAGCATAGAGTGAAAATATCTTTGGCATGTGTTTTCACTTGAATATATTTGTCTCGTTGTTATTTGATTTAGGGTGTTCTAGAGGCAATTAGAATCAGCTGTGCTGGATATCCTACAAGACGGACCTTTTATGAATTTCTCAACCGATTTGGTGTTCTTGCCCCTGAAGTTCTGGATGGAAAGTAAAGCTCATCTCCTTGTTGGGCTGTTCTTATACTTGAATAGGAAAATGACTTTTTGGTTTTTATGCAAACCTATGTCTCGTGCTTCTATGTTTTCTAGAGCAGTCATTATTTTATCAATGAATTGTTGGCTTCTTTTGCTTGCATGTTGTTCCTGTTTACTTGTTAATTGTTTTTTACTTGCTCCTTTTCAGTTACGACGACATGGTTGCATGCCAAATGATCCTGGATAAGATGGGTATGAAAGGCTATCAGGTGATTCAATTCTCCTTATAACTTTGATATGTTGGTGAGTGTGCACTGGAGGGTCAATTTTATAAAAGAGGACCAGCAAATCATGTTCAATTATTTTCTGAATAAATGGCACCCAGAATATGTATACCAATCTTTAAATTGTTTGTTAGAGAAATGCTAGGAACACTCTGTCTCACATACTGTTATCGGGGGATTGTTGCGTGATTCCCAATATATAACTTCGGTCTTCAGTATCTATTTGGTGTGTGGCCCATATGAAATTCACTGTAATAGAGCGTTTTCCCAGTATTCTTTATCTTATAATGCATGCATGATAGTCACTTCCAAGCGTATCTGCAGCCATAGTAATTTATCCAATCAACGAAGACCATGGTACAATGTTGAAGCATTAAAAATACTTACACGACTAATGAGTTTTGTGGAGCTTTTGGAGCAACCTTATGCTATTAAATGTAGACTATCGCTGGGAAAAAGTTAATGAGCAAATAGACATATTAGCTTATAGGCATATCTGTTTGTTTGAATTATGAACCACTATGTAATTTCTCCATAATTTCTATAGGACCTTACAGTGACTCCTGAATTGAAAATTTGCCTTATTTATTTTATTTTTTCCGACTATTACCATTTTCATCGAATATTTTGTTAAACTATTACAGAAGTATATCTATATGAATTAATTTTGTAAACAATAAAGTCTTACAAGATTTTTAATGGTTTACCAGATAGGCAAGACAAAGGTTTTCCTAAGAGCAGGCCAAATGGCTGAGTTGGATGCAAGAAGATCCGAGGTCCTTGGAAATGCAGCTAGAATCATCCAGAGGCAAACTCGTACTCATATTGCACGCAAGGAATTCGTTGAATTGCGTCGAGCTGCAATTAGTTTGCAATCAAATTTGCGAGGTACCCCTAATCTTCTCATTACATGCTTGATTTCTGTTGCTACTTTGTTTAGTGGTTTGTGACCTTAACTGCATGTTTAGATTAACTTAATCCCTAGAAAAGATATATATATATTTTTCAACAATTTTCATTATAATTTCAATTATACCATGTAAGCTTGTGGCATATTTATCCCCAGTTTGTTTGGTGTTTTAGTTCGTAGCATTTTAGAATCCATGCAGCACTAAATTAGTTGGGATTTTCTCACAAAGTTGGTTCCCTTCTCATGGTTTGGTCTATATAAACTATTTTCCTTAATAAGTTGCTTTTCAATAACAAATAGGAATATTGGCCCGGAAGCTTTATGAGCAGTTACGACGTGAAGCAGCAGCTGTGAAAATAGAGAAGAACTTCAAAGGATACATTGCTAGGAAATCTTACTTAAAAGAACGATCGTCTGCAATTATAATACAGACAGGTTTAAGGGCTATGAAGGCTCGTGATGAATTTAGATTTAGAAAGCAAACAAAGGCTGCAATTCAAATTCAGGTTCTCTTGTTGATCTTCTTAGTTAGACTGTTGAGTTGAGAAAAGTAAATCATGTAATCTTTTTACCTGCTATAATGATATTTTCTGTTAATCTCTTCAGGCTCATTTGCGTCGGCATATTGCATATTCATATTATAAAAGGTTGCAAAAGGCAGTGGTTGTTACTCAGTGTGGTTGGAGGAGAAGGGTTGCTAGAAAGGAACTTAGAATGCTGAAAATGGTTTGGATGATACTCTCTTTCATGATGTTTTTGCATTAAGTGAACTACGTCTTGCTTGATAAGAATTTGCTAATGGAATTATACTTTGTTTAATTGCACCCAGGCTGCAAGAGAAACAGGGGCTCTCAAAGAAGCAAAAGACAAACTAGAAAAGCGTGTTGAAGAACTTACATGGCGTTTGCAAATTGAGAAGCGTTTGAGAGTAACTTCATTATCAAATATTCAGATACATCTATTGCCATTTTAATGGCTGACATAATGTTGCAACTTTGAATATCATAAACTTGTATGATTTTAACTGATTACAGACTGATTTGGAAGATGAAAAGGCACAAGAGGTTGCCAAGTTACATGATGCTTTACATGCAATGCAAATACAAGTTGAAGAAGCAAATGCCAGGGTCATCAAAGAGCGCGAGGCAGCACAGAAAGCCATTGAGGAAGCACCTCCAGTTATTAAAGAGACTCCTGTTATAATTCAAGATACTGAAAAGATTAATTCATTATTGGCTGAAGTCAATAGTTTGAAGGTATTTTTATTAGCAATACACCAGTATTTTAGTAATTTATACCGTTTTCTAGTGAGTAATTTGTAAGTTTCTTGTAGGAAAAAATGTATGCCTTCAACTAAATCATCTAAAGAATGCTAGTACCTTTTTATTTTTTCGTTTCTTCTCCCCTTTAACTTTGACTCTGATTGATTCTCTCAAATTAATGTTCAAGGCATCCTTGTATTCCATTACATCTTTTTGAAGATATTGAAAGACAATGTTGTCAAATAGCCTCTATAGCATAGCAGAATTTGAACAAATCGCCGTTGCTCCGTGATATGCCATTGAGTACAAAATATTGTTAAATAACCGATATGTTGCTCTAGCACTATAGCATAGCATAACTTGAACAAATCGCCATTATCCGCGATCCACATTTGACAATACTGTTGAAAGATACACCCTTTATTTTTAATAAACACTCACCACTCTTTTTTGTTAAACTCCAGAGGTGGTGAGTGTTCAAAAAATAGGTGTGTATTTGTGTCATTTAAGCAGACTTTGAGGGGAAGGGAGTGCATTAGTGGAATATCTAGCTTTTCTGTTACGTATAATCATTGATAGTTGGATTGGATTGGATTGTATTGATATTACTTATCATTCAATCGCTTTCTTTACGTAGAAAGGAAGGGCAAAGCAAATAAATTTTCATTATTTGTTGTGTGGGGTGCTTTAGCAACATAGTACTTATTGACTACCATTGTTTAATACGTGATACAGGAATCACTGCTCTTGGAAAGAGAGGCTAAAGAAGAGGTCAAAAAAGCTCAGGCTGAGGCTGAAGCTAGAAATAAGGAGCTGGTTAAAAAAGTTGAGGATTCTGACCGCAAAGTGGATCAACTCCAAGAATTGGTTCAGAGGTAATGGTTGATGAGTAAAAAGATCTCAATAGTCATGAGTATTAGTTTCACTGGGATTATATGAAAATGTATCAAATTTCAAATTATAAGAGCCAACAACCAAAGTTTTAGATATAAAACATTTATCTGCTTTCACGTAGTAGCTTAAACTTTTGAGATATTTGATTCATTACATGGTGTTGTTTTAAAATAAGTGTTGTTTTATTTTTTCAATGTCTCAAATTTCAATTCTACCCTCAAACAAGTCATCACACTTAACCATGCTAACTCAGTGGTAAGTGCTTATCCTTGTAACCTCAAGGTACCGAGTTCAAATCCGCTCGAGGACAATTGTAAATTGGTTCTTAGTGCCACTTTGATCAATAAAAATTTCCCCCTTTCCCAATTTTTTTTATAAACAAAGTCATTACACTTCACTGTGCATGTATGCCAAAGACTAATACTTGATAATTAGTGAGGACTATTTTATAAAATTGTCAAACTCATTCATTCATTTATTGTTTTTCTTAATCTATGTGAACAAACCTTAAACTAAACATATTTGGGGACGCTTGTTAATATAAATGTGATTAAATTTTAAAAACTACTCTATACGGTGCAGATTGGAAGAAAAAATTTCCAATTCAGAGTCAGAAAATCAAATTCTTCGGCAGCAAGCATTGGCTGCATCACCAACAGGAAAAGCTCTATCCGCAAGACCTAGGACAGTGATTATTCAGGTAAGAAAATATACACGAGGTCATTGCTAAAACTATTGTATATGAAGAGGGACTCACTATGGGATTTTGTGCATGAGATGCAGAGGACACCAGAAAATGGGAATGCTCTAAATGGGGAAGCAAAACCTGGATCAGTAAGAGGACACTTCTTTTTATATGAACCTATATCAGCAATTAATTATGGTAATGAGACATTATGTTTAATCCGTTAAATTCTTACCTTCTGTATATTTTAGGATATGACTCTTGCTCTATCCAATGTACGTGAGCCTGAATCTGAAGGAAAGCCACAGAAATCTCTCAATGAAAAACAACAAGTGAGTGGCTAAATATATGTACTTAACAATGTGAATCTGTGATACATGCTTCAAATTGCCTTTTCAATTTAAATAATTTTTCCTTCGTTTTCTTGACCATTCCTATTTAAAATTTTTACTTTCTGGTTCAGGAAAACCAGGACTTGTTGATCAAGTGCATATCACAAGATTTGGGATTTTCTGGGGGCAAACCTGTTGCTGCATGCGTCATATATAAATGCCTTCTACACTGGAGGTCATTTGAAGTTGAAAGAACAAGTGTCTTTGACCGAATCATTCAAACAATAGCTTCTGCTGTTGAGGTAACGTCACACTTTTGGATTTCTTGTGTAATATTCACGATGCAGTGGTTTTCCATTTTAGCAACTTCTGAAATGCCCAAAATATGTTTCTGACACTGTTCTGCAACACTGAAGGCCCAGGATAATACTGATGTATTAGCCTATTGGTTGTCTAATACATCTACTTTATTGATGCTCCTCCAACGCACTCTCAAAGCAAGTGGAGCTGCTAGCTTAACACCACAACGCCGGAGAACAGCATCATCTTCTCTGTTTGGAAGAATGTCTCAAGTAAAAATCAACTGCTAACCCTTGTTGAATAAATTATATCACTTTATGTAGGTTTCATTTATATTCTACAGTTTGATATTGATTGCCTTTTGGCATTTTAGGGACTAAGGGCATCTCCTCAAAGTGCTGGATTGCCATTTATAAATGGTCGAGGTCTCAGTAGACTTGATGGTTTACGGCAAGTAGAAGCAAAATATCCGGCACTTCTGTTTAAGCAACAGCTTACTGCCTTCCTTGAAAAATTATATGGAATGATACGAGACAACCTGAAAAAGGAGATATCCCCATTACTTGGATTGTGTATACAGGTAAAAAAAAAATCGGGAAAGGACAATAAGAATTTTGAGAAATTTGCATTGGTTAAGGGCCCTTTAGCAATCAATCAATCATACCTGGCTTTTAATTGAATGTCATCTTTGTTTATGTTACTTGTACAAGAATCATCACCGATATTTATGCAAATTAAACAAAATATAAATTGTTTATAGAGACTATCAAACACGCAGGACATACATAAAGAAGGCACACTGTGCCTGTAGTGGCTGATTTATAAGCAGGAAAATAGATCTTTTCTCTTTTTACACGATCATTCAGAAAGCCGTTCATAGAAAGGAAAAATTTTCATCTGCTAATTGACCTGGACTATCTTCTTCTTTTTAATGTTATATTTTTTTCTTTTACAAGTAATCCCTAAATCAACAGTAGGTACTTGTGCATATTCTTTCATTTCTTTTCTATATGCAGCAGTCACAAGGTTTAGGCTACCCAGTAATTGATAAGCTTAATTCTCTGGTTGTATAATATATATTGTTCATTTTACTATCTTATGATAAAACAACTGCAGGCTCCCAGGACCTCCCGTCAAGGTTTAGTAAAAGGGCGCTCACATGCTAATGCGGTAGCTCAGCAAGCTTTAGTAGCTCACTGGCAAAGTATTGTGAAAAGCTTAAACAACTATCTAAAGATAATGAAAGCTAACTATGTGAGTTTCCCATTCAGTTTCTAGTTTCTACATTTTCATTATTAGAGTTTGATCTTAATCTGTTAGAGGTCTGGTTTAACAGGCACCTCCTTTCTTGGTCCGCAAAGTGTTCACACAAATATTCTCGTTCATTGATGTTCAATTATTCAACAGGTAACCTCTTTCTCCCATTTTGCATTGAATGTCATATTGCAGAATGCAGACTTTTTCATGGACTTAATTTGGCCATTACTTGCAGTCTTCTGCTGCGCCGCGAGTGTTGTTCATTCAGCAATGGGGAGTATGTAAAGACAGGTTTGGCTGAATTAGAACAGTGGTGTGTCGAGGCAACGGAGGAGGTGAGCACCAAGCAACTGATTCAGATTGTTTACTTTTCTATTTTACGATATTTACCTCAATCTATTGTGTGTACAGTACACTGGCTCAGCTTGGGAGGAACTGAAACATATCAGGCAGGCAGTTGGATTCCTGGTAACAGTCAGCTTTCAACATATTCAAAATAAATTCAAATATTGATATCTTACGTAAATGACTGAATCTCATTTTTCTGTTTCAGGTGATACATCAAAAACCCAAGAAGTCTCTGAATGAAATAACTAAGGAACTTTGCCCTGTGAGTGCTTTCTCTTTTTGTATTAACTATTCATGAGCTCACAATTCGCTATGATTCTATTGCTAAGTATAACATATTGGTGTTGCAGGGTCTCAGTATACAACAGTTATATAGGATAAGTACAATGTACTGGGATGACAAATACGGCACTCACAGTGTGTCTACAGACGTAAGTTAACATTGCTAACTTTTATTTTGTCATTAATCTGTTTGTAATATTTCTACGGTTGAATTGCACCTCTTTTGTAGAATTCCCAAGGTGGGAACATCTGAGATGTGATAATATGCACTATGCAGGTTACAACAAGCATGAGAGCTATGGTATCCGAGGATTCTAATAATGCTGTCAGCACTTCTTTCCTATTAGACGATGACTCGAGGTACAGTATCACTTCAGGAACCAGTTTAATACTTAATTGCTTGCCTTTGACTTTGCTGTAGCATTTTTCTTTTTAACCTTTGGATATGGATGCAGCATTCCATTTTCGGTGGATGACATCTCCAAATCCATGCAACAAGTAGAAGTAGCTGATGTGGATCCTCCTCCGTTGATACGTGAGAACTCAGGGTTTGGGTTCTTACTAGCTCGCTCGGAGTAATACACACATAATCGTTGATTATTGCCTCTAATGATCCATCTTGTGGGTATCCCCAGGGCACGGCACAAAGATGCAGGTGCCAAGCTGTGCATATAATTTTACTTTACTCACGTGTATAGTATATTTTCACCAACTCAGGCTTCTAATATTGGTGAGTTGCCTGGGTTATCATTTTTACCCATCAAGTTTCATCAACGCGAGGGGTTTTGTTAAGAAGCCATGTTGCAAGGCACGTGACGAATGGCAATCGTTGGTGCAGCCATACAGGTTGATGTCCAGTCATTGTGGTCACACCTGCCCAAGGTTCTTTTCTCATTTTGTTGGTTTGCAAGTCTTATTATACGTGGGTGCAATTAGTGACTCCATGTATTTTATAGGGCATATTTGTTTCATGTGGTTGTTATTTGTATTTGCATGTGCATTTTCTTTATTTATCTAGTTTAAACATAAGTTAGTTTTTTTGAACGGCTGAGTTATAATGAGATAACTCAGTGCACCTGTACAGACGTGTGATAATTTATTTGAATTTCATTTATTTATTTTGAAAGCCACTTGATACACAATTATTTGGATTACTAAAAAAAAATATTGATATTTACAACTGGAAGTTGCCGATTTCTTGTTGTCACCTCATACTTTGATACTATTTACTCAAGGTAAAATAAGTAATTGATGCTAGTGTAGTGATGATAACTTATTACGTGTGAAAGGTATGTATACTTGATTTATTTTTTTTGAGTATGTATACTTAAGCGAATAAACATTATTGGTTACAATAAGTTACAACTGGAAGTCCTTCTGAAGTTTTGTTTTGTACCATGTATTCAGTTCTTAAGGTTTTGCTATCATTTTTACCTCCGAAGTGTTGATGATTTGATAGGTTCTTATGATAATTTTACTACAGGATGTACTTTTATGTCAAATAGATATAGATAGAGGCGGGCTTAAGCTATTTTAACCCCCTCACTTAATTTCTAGTGTCAATGTCTCAATTTTTGTCAAAACCAGTGTCTTTACTAAAATAAATGAGGCAGAACGTTGTAAAAGAAAAAAATGGCACTGTGTACTACAATATGGCACATTATGTGTTCCAGAATTTTTTTTTTTTTGTAATATGTAAAGCTGATACTTGACTACAAAATTGAGACACTACAGTCCATCGCATAAAAGATATTAACAAGTATCAATTTTCCTTTTCTTTCCCTCCCCTAATATTAAAGAGGACACATTTTAACAATAACTACACTTTGTTTACAAGTATCTAATTTAAAGAATGCTTGCATGAGAAAAGAAAAAGAGAAACATGCATTTATAGCTCCACCAAGGCACCTACACAAATTGGTATTCTTAACACCACGAGTAAGTTCAAACAAATACAACCATAACTAGAACAAAACACATGAATATTAGCTGCGGAAGTCAGGAATCAGATGTCCCAAGAACAGTATTGTTGAACTTGCCATCTTTTTCCATCACAGTTGGTTTTATCTCTGATTTATTTTTCTCCTTAAGAATGAATTGCCTGCTTAGGCATTACTTCCAACAGAAAACTTCCTCCATTCCATACTGAAGCAGAAACCTTAAGTATTTGGAAGACTACATGCAATTCATATGATAAGAATATGGGGACAGTCAGTGCCATGGTTGCCACAGTAAATATGCCTTGAAATTTTTTTTACATTAGCATACAATTTTGATCCCCAAGCAACTCACTTAATCGCCACCATACGTTGATTGCTTTCTGAGCTTTTTTTTTATAGTTCCCTGTGAAAGATTGAAGTCAAATATAAATTTAAGCCAGTGGCACGTAGACGCTGGTAATAATTTTAAAAAGTGAATTAATTGAATGAATGAAGGTGTCAGTGTCGAACACCGAAACACATGCAATTAGAAGTGTTGGTGCTACAGAGACTTCGAGAGCAGGACAACATTTACCTATAGGAAGTCATGACTTCAGGATCTCTTAAAAGCCTTTGTCAGCATAAGACATTGACGATGAGGAAGTATAGAATCTGCCACAGAGTGTAAGCTATTAAGGGTACCAGAAACAGCCATGTCCAGAGATAGGATTTATCTTCAACATAAGGCCATGTAGCTCTTCCAACAGATCCCTCTGGATGCATAGCTTCAAAGGTTGCAGGATTCCACCACCGAATGGTAAAGAAAGCAATTCCTGGAAAGAACAATAACATCAAAGACATCATAAAAGTCAACAATTATCATTGCAGTTCCAAAAATTCATTTTCTTTGTGGAACAAAAAGAGAAAGTCTAAAAAGGAAGGTGGAATTTACCAGGTAAAAGATGGATAAGAACACTGACAATTTTATCAAGAGAACTGAAAACCAAGCTGCAGCGCCAGATAATCAAAGCCCAAGCTAATGGACCCTGCAAATGTATTTAGTTCAAAATACATAAACTTTTTTTTGCTACTAATTTTTGTTTATATTTAAGACATAAGGGAATAATTTTTTTCCAAGCAGCCAAACTACTAGGGATAAAGCTCTTACCTCAGCAAAAGAAAAACAAATCATGAAAAGCTTCTCGTTCCTAGGATAAAAAAGAAGATCTATCAAGAAAATTGTATTTGCATAGTAGCAAAAATCCTGAAACACGAGCAATCATGTGAGTGATTTAGTTCATTGCTTATAATGCAATTAATTAATCCTTCATCTTGTTTATTGGGAATAAATGTTAATGAGTAGTCAATGAAAATAGAATATTAAAAGCACCAAAATCATTTAAAAGAGTATACTAGAGTAATGTTTGGTTACTTACCAATAAGTAATAATGCCATTTCTTGAATCTATATAGTATATCCAAGGAAGAGGAACAAAGATGAAGTAGAACAAACAATATAAATATTATACTATCATTCTTTTCGCATTCCAACTTTCTTTTCATCTCATTTCATTTAATCTACCTCCAATCATATCATCCTCTTCTTACTACTAACTAGTAAGTAATTCATTCTTTTTCATTTCTTAAGAATTTAAAGGACACACCCCGGTTAAACTATTTAAATGATAAAAGATACTTACTATGTAGATTTTGCTTTTAGCCTATGTGAAATTAAAATAAAAAGATTGAATTGAAAAAACTAAATATTAAAAGCAATATAACAAATAACTAACATCTTCTACATTTTTATTGCAATTGGTAGGGTACATGGGAAAAAATTGCTAAAAGTGTTTGTGAAAAATTAAAACCAATAAATAACCTATCTCTCCAAAATTATGTTCTGTTCCTCCTAACCGCCATCCATTCCTCGTGACTCAACGATATATTTTTGGAGCATAAAAATAAACTGTGATCATGTTTATGACAAAAAAAGAATTCAAAACAACATTTTGATATCTAAAAAAATTATTGAAAAGAACTAAAATTATATGTTGATAAAAGATAAACTCTATAATAGATTATAAAAAGTAATATCTTTCATTTTATAATAATCAATTTTGTAAAATTGAATTAAATTCGATATAAAATCTAATATTCGATCGATATTCCTCGATTAAGCCGGTTTCAATTTTATAAGAATGAATTAAATTTAATATAAAATAAACAAAAACGACTTAAAAGTATTACAAAGGTCAATCAAGAGGCACGAAAAAGGGTATGAAATTTTCATGGAAGTATATACTTGAGTCGTATGTATGTAATGTAGTATACTATTTTCTTAATTAAAAAATACAATAAAATAACGATAATGATGATTGAGAAATACCAAGGAGCATAACTACAATAGCATTTCAGGATTGAAAAAAAAAAAGAGAGAATAAAGGTGAAATGTATGGGCAGCGATAATTGCAACAAAAAATTGAATAGAAATAATAACAAATAAACGTCAGTGTCAAATATTTTGGATATAATTAAATAATATAAGAAATTTTTATATAAAAAATATATTTTGATTATAAATAATTTTTTCTATTTATAAATATTTTGTTGTTTTATGTTATAAATTTAATCACCAAAATTTATCATGTTTATGGTTTTTATATGAATTTGAATGAATAATTTTTTTTTTAAAATGTCATAAAACTATATAGAAAAAGATTTTTTTAAAAAATATATTGGCCGTTAAGTTATTTAACCGTTTGAAAGAAACAGCGGCATTTGAAATTAGAGAGAAATTTGAGGAAGAAAGAAAAAAAGCAAGCAAAGAACAACAATTATCCAACCACGTCTTTTGTTTATCTTCATTTCCGTTACAGACTTGCTTTATCTTCTTTTTCTTCTCGTGTTTTCCAACACCACCTGGTAATCCTTCTTCATTTATTACATGCTATATTTGGTTGCGTTTTCTTTTTCTTTTTCATGAATCATCAATTATTTATTTATTTATTGAATTTTGTGTTCTGTTTTATTTGATTTGAATCGGCAAATAAATAAAAAAAGATAATGTTGCCGAAAGTTGAAGAAGAGCATAACATGTTGTTACAAGATGTTGAAACTATTAGAAAAACTCTCTACATGGAAAAAACACTTTCTGGGAATTCAACATCAACATCATCAAAATCCACAGACAAAGATCCTAAACCAAACCCTAATAATAAAGAAGATAATTTGAAAAAGGATAAGAAATCCATATGGAATTGGAATCCATTAAGAGCACTTTCCCTAACAAGGAATAAGAAATTCAATTGTTGTTTTTCTCTCCAAATCCATTTGATTGAAGGTTTACCTTCGAGTTTCAATGATTCTACCCTTTGTGTTCATTGGAAGAGGCGCGACGAGCATTTGGTGACTCCTCCTGCTAAAGTGATTCAAGGTTCTGCTGAATTTCAAGACATTTTGAGTTACACTTGTTCAATTATTGGTTGTAAAAGTGGACCACACAATTCTGCAAAATATGAAGCTAAACATTTTTTGCTCTATGCTTCTGTGGTTGGTGTTCCTGAACTTGATTTAGGGAAGCATCGTTTAGATATCACAAGGTTGCTTCCTCTTGCTTTGGAAGATCTTGAAGAGGAGAAGAGTTCAGGGAAATGGACTACAAGTTTTAGGTTATCAGGAAAGGCTAAAGGTGCTGTGATGAATTTAAGTTTTGGGTATGTAGTGGTTGGTGATAACAACATTTGTGCTCCTAATGTATTGACTTCGAGGCAAAATTGTATGGCTTTGAGCGAAACCGATATAAATCCGTGTCAGTATTCGCCTCGGTTTATAGATGAGGTGAAGGATCTTCATGAGATATTGACATCATCAAAATCAGTAATGGAAAGTTCAGCAGATGTCTTGTATAAGAAAATCGATGATGAAAACACATGTAGTCCCCTGCACATGAAACATGAACTTGTATTAAAAGAGAATCTTGAGCCGATCAAACTTGATGCATGTCGTTCGCCTGATACTGAAATAGGAAAGCTAGTAGAACATCCGGGTAATGAAAGAAAAACATGTAGTCCAGTGTATGGAGAATCTGAATTTGATGTATTTCAAGAAAGCTTGGAGACATTTGAGACAGATGGTTATTCTTTATCTGAATCTGTAAATGAGAATTCTGATGAATGTGAATGTGATGATTTTTCTGTTGTTGATCAAGGCATTGAGTTCAATGTCGGTGATAGTTCTAAGGAAAGTGTCGTGGTACATGAACTTTCTAACAAAAGCGATGAGTTATGGACGAAAGAACTTCTCCTGCAAGAAATAGAATCAGCATTGAATACTGTCTCAGAGTTGGAGACAATGGCATTGGAATCTCCCAAAATTATGGAAGTCACATCTAAGTGTAAGTTCAGAAAGTCACAGAGCTTGGATGATTTCACTGAATCAGTTGCCAGTGAATTTTTGAGTATGCTAGGCGTAGACCATAGTCCAACGGGCTTTAGTTCTGAAAGTGAGCCCGAGTCTCCAAGAGAGTGCCTTTTAAGACAATTTGAGAAGGATGTTGGGTCTGAGGGTTTCTCTTTATTTAATGTGGATTATGATGAAGAAGAAGAAGATTGTGGTTATGATGCTTCTGAGCAGTGGAAGTTCTCTACAGATATTGGAGCACCATCCTTGTTGCATGATCTGCAAGAAGGACTTGAATTTGAAAATGTGAGGAGCAAACCAAAGGGTCACATACTAGAAGACTCGGAAATAGAAGCCTTAATGCGTGAATGGGGTTGGAGTGAGGAGCCTTTTCAACATTCTCCACCAAAAGGTGTTGCCGGTTTTGGAAGTCCAATACCTCAACTACCTGAAGAGCCTCCTAGGTTACCTCCTCTGGCAGAAGGGTTTGGTCCTTTCCTCCAGACAAAAAATGGCGGATTTCTACGGTCTATGAATTCCTCACTTTTTAGGAATGCTAAAAGTGGTGGGAACTTAATCATGCAGGTTTCCAACCCTGTTGTTATGCCTGCAGAAATGGGTTCAGGGATAGTGGAGACATTGCATTATTTGGCATCAGCCGGAATTGAAAAGCTTTCAATGCAGGCAAACAAGTTTATGCCTCTTGAAGATATCACAGGGAAGACAATACAACAAATATCAGGGGAAGTTATGCCAAGCTTTGAGAAAAATGGCAGGTATATTTTTTTTATCAGTAAACTTCGGTTATATTATGAATGGTCATTACTTTCCTTTAAAATTTAAATGTTTCACTGACTTGCTGAATTTTCGTCCCTTTATGTAGGCAATGCCATTTGCAGCATGATTTGGTAATGTGGAAAGGTTCTTCTTGCATGCAAAGGGGCTTGAAAGAATTATCATCTGCAATGAAGTCTGATGAGTTCAGTTCAATTTCAATTGGCAATCAAGGAGATTCAGGATTCTTTTCATTGGAAGATCTTGCTCCTTTGGCTATGGATAAAATTGAAGCACTTTCGATGGAGGGTTTGAAAATACAATCTGGGATGTCGGAGGAGGATGCCCCATCAAACATCATTGCAAATTCCTTTAAAAATCTTGCTGGTCTCCAGGCCAAGAGGGTTAACATTGGAGATTCTCTTGGCCTAGAGGGAGCTGCTGCTTTACAGTTGTTGGATATCAGAGAGAGCAGCGATGAAGTTGATGGGATAATGGGACTATCATTAACTCTTGATGAATGGATGAGACTAGATTCGGGTGAGATTGATGATATAGATGATATCAGTGAACATACTTGCAAACTTCTTGCAGCCCATCATGCCAACTCTTTCGACGTTGTCCGTGAGAGTTCACAAGGAAGGAGGAAACAAGGCAAACATCATGGCAGGAAATGTGGTTTGCTAGGAAACAATTTCACAGTAGCGCTAATGGTGCAACTTCGCGATCCTCTGAGAAATTACGAGCCAGTTGGAACACCAATGCTTGCTCTTATACAAGTGGAGAGAGTGTTTGCCCCACCAAAGCAAAAGCTTTACTTGACTGTGTCTGAGGTAGGGAACAGTACTGATGAAGATGATGAGTGTGAAATAAGAGAAAAGGTGGAGATGAAAGACAACAAAGAGGAGAGAAGTATTAAAGAAAAAGGCATTGCTCAGTTCAGAATTACAGAAGTCCATGTTGCAGGTCTTAAGATTGAGTCCCAAAAAAAGAAACTTTGGGGTACATCATGTCAGCAGCAATCCGGTTCACGCTGGTTGATTGCTAATGGAATGAGCAAGAGCAATAGGAATCCATTGATGAAGTCTAAGGGTGCTTCTAAGATTGGCACTCAGGGCACTACCACAAAGGTGCAACCTGGGGACACATTGTGGAGCATATCATCTCGTATTTATGGTACTGGTGCAAAATGGAAGGAATTAGGAGCACTGAATCCACATATAAGAAATCCCAATATCATTATACCAAATGAATCTATAAGAATACGTTGACTAGTGAATGTATATATATTTTTTTTAGAAAAGGGCCTATCTTTATGAGAGGCAGTGTTTGAAGAAGTTGCTTGATTTTGCCATTATAATTAAGAACTCACATGGACTTAGGACCCTGAGTTGGGGTTGTTTTGTTTTGCCAGGGTTTGCCGTGAGTAATTTTGCCACGTAGTATTAGATTTTGGAAAAAGAAAGTAAATCTTATGTGAATAAAATAATGAGATGAATTTTAACAAGAAATATAAAATTGGATGGATTCGTTTGTAGGCATATGTTTCAGACTTGGTAATTGAAACTTGATATACACTTTAATGTATCGTCTTTCAGCGAGTTTTTTTATTTTTAAAATAGACAATACTTACCTGCAAATTTAAGCTCGTATGAGCCTAATACACAAGTTAACACGATCCTAACTCGTGTGAATGATTTAGCAGTTCAAGTCCTCACTTCAAAATATAGTTCGGCAGTTAAAAAATTATAGACAATTGAAAACAATAACATTAGGTTTGGATCCCGTTCACACATGTAGAATCAATTTTACAGTAACCAAATCTAGTTTGACTGCAAAATAAATTGTATGGCTTCCATCGATGTAAATAAATTCCAACCTCAAAATCATTTTCACATTGAAGCTACGCATCCTGGCTTTTACAGTAGACAAAATCAATTCTAAATTTTATTTTATTTTGTGATAGGTGCATCTTAATACATTACCCGTAGTTGCCTCATAACTCTAGTTTATTATACACGTAAATATCTACTTTGGCAAATACACACCATTTGATCAAAACTACCAAGAATAAATAAAAATCATGTTTTGATACTTTATCTTCAATTCACTTTTAGCCAAAATCAATTTTACAAAGCATATATTCAATTAAAACCAATTTTCAACACCGTAGAACCAAACATACATAAAAGAAACTGGAAATCAAGACAGAAATCGATATCACTGTCTCTGCCTGTATTAATAGGAAAGACAAGAACCCATTCTGTAAAAACAGCATAAATAATGGTACATACACGTGTATCTAAGACTTTATAAATTATTATTCTACATGACACTTGTCAAGTCAAATTTGATTTAGCATCCAAAATGTTGATGATGTACAGTATAGCAAAAGGAATAGCAAATCGTCTGGGCATCTTTCAAGTTCTTGAAACCACAACAATCCAATAAAAGTTGTCCAATGAAATAGCCAGAAGTGGTGCAGCATGTCCCAGTAGGAAGCATCTTTTCACAGAGGGCTCTTACGGGCTGAAACTTCAAAGGGCAGAAACTGTTTGAATCCTTAGTTAGCCAATTAGTATCATTGCAATAATCTAATGTCAGCCAATCACCTTGCCCCAACATCTGGCAGCAGTATTAAAACAGCAATTAAGAAGTGAGCAAGAGCATCAAAGAAGATTGTTAGCAGTTAGTGCTAAAAAGGGGGATGAGAAACTATCACAACAATTGCTAGATGAAGTTTTTGAGAATAATACAAACATATCAAAAAGGCAGGGCCCTATAAAAAAGGAACAGACAAAAAGAAAGAAAACCTCCATATCGAAAAATACAAAAGTTGTATAAAAATCATGCAATTAATTAAGCGGAAACAACCCCATCTTCTTAACCCATCAATCTGAGTTTTGAAACAACAGCATGAAAAAAATAAAAGTTACCGTTTCCATTTTGTGATGATCGGTCTTCCTTTTTCTCTGGAGCATGCTGTTCCAAAAACTGTTGAATTGTTCTCCAGTAGTGATCACCACCAGTCAGCCAAGTATCCATATGCATGCCAGTGGGAAACTCCACAAAGAGACACTGATTATTACGAGTAGCTGCCTTAGCATATAGCATTTGCATATGTGATGCAGGGACCATCTCATCTTGCAATCCAGATAGAAAAAGGATAGGCTGTTTGATCTGCAATTAAACCAGCAATAAAAATGTGATGCACACACACATGGATTCAGCCAGAGAATTATAGAAGAACCGAAACAATGCTAGTTGCGAACTTCTTTCCTAGAGACCAAAAATAAATTAAAAATTTGAATTTGATATCCTTCTCAAAAGTCACCAATCTGTGTATTGATTTCATAAAACCATATTCATTATGCCCAAGTGACATAATCCTAATCAGTGGAGCAGAAAACTAAAGGGCAAAACGTTGTACTGGTATCCAGCATCCCTCACCTCGCCAACAACATCAATAGTACTCCATGGAGAACGTACAAGAAAATTGAGTAGCTTGGGACCTTTTGAACCACTGCCTCCAATAAACCACTTCAAAAACGGTAACAAAACTCCAGCCATATCCAATATAGACGTGAAAGTGTTTTCGAGTATCAGTGCAACAACCTAAAATGCAGAAAGAAGGTCAACAGAATTTGTAGATTAAAGTTTACAAGCAAACTGTTGCCGAAAATAACACTCCGGGGATGCCAAGAATATTGCAACAGTCCAATCTTCATTTAGACTACTCCCCCTAATTTAGTTTCAATTTCCAAAAGAATTTCGACGTAAAAAATTGTCAAAACAAGAAAGCTCTTAACATTTTGCAGGTAAAAGCATCTGCTTGAAGTCTCACTTCATTAAATATAATCAAAGCAATAAAGGAGAATTTTCCATACTGGAGCCATGAAAATAATCTGGAATTACTGTATTTTGAAAATAGAGTCCATTTTCATAGATCTTTAGTTTTACGTAATAATTTTTATTAACTGTGTAGAACAACCATGCTGATACTTCTCCAAAATCAGCATAAAAAAATTGGCCCCTTATAACCTGTTGCAAAGAATCTTATTTATGCTTAATGGAAGCCCAAGAGAATAATCAAATAAAACCCTTCATGATAAATATACCATAACAAAGAAAAAAATGCTCAAGGAAGGGATTCCTAGACAATTTTGCAACATATAAAGGCAATGAACAAAAGCTTTTTATGCATAACTAAAAACATTTCCATACTCTTATTCAAAGAATTGACCGATAGCGGTGCTTTAAAAATTAAAAGCAGACTACACTAACAAATCTACAATCTTAATAGCCACAATAAAATTGTTACACTCAATAATCTAAAACAAGATTGATTCAACAAGTCCAAAATTTATAATCATTGACATTAATTGAGTTATCAATCTACGACAAGAGAAACCTAAGCAAACTAAAAATTTAGAGCTACATTATACAGCCTTTCTATATGCCTTCACTTATGAATCTAGCCACCTATAATGCATGCAGTATTAATTCATATAGTATTGACATTCTAAAGGAATGTTTATCTACTGACTATAAACTAGGGTGACAAGTGAAAATAAAAAATTAAAAAACTATCAATTTTCTCCATGCACAAGATACATAGTTTACAGGAGGTACCTTGTCAGGGTTATTTCTTGTTAGTACAGCTCCAACTGCACCCCCAAGTGATCGTCCAAATACAACTATTCTAGATGTGTCAATATCAGTCCTCTGAGAAAGATGATCCAATGCAGCCTGGGCAACAGGAGGTAATAAAATTGGAGAAATTTCAATTAAGAAATTTGAAGAACAATAATGCACAATATCAACAAAACAGCATACCTGGGCATCCTTTGTAATTCCATGCTGAGAAGGAAAGCCATCACTTGCTCCATAACTGTAAAATCAATTGACGCCTTAGTTCCAACTCAGATATCAAATGCATGAATCTAATAACATGAAGCTGTATATATAAAAAATGAAAAGATTAAGGTGTTAAGGCTAATACATACCCTCGGTAAGAAAGCATAAAAACATTGCATTGTAACTGCTGCAACATTATGCGAACCATTTCAAGGCGGTGAGCAATATCTAAAAGTCAGTAGTCAAGGCCTTCAAAAGCATATTGAACATAATATATGATATAATAATCACAACCTAAACCCTAATTTCTACAACAATCAGGATACTTCCAGCATTTTCTTGAAAAAACAAAATGGTTGGACCTGCCAAAGGAAAATAAGAAATAAAAACTGCATTAGAATTTAGAACAACATACATGAATTACAATACAGAGTTCAAAGAGTATGTGCATTTTTGTAGCAAATCAGCAACCCCGAATAATATTTTACAGAAGTAAACAATCATTTTAGTCCTTAATTGAGTGACGCGATGTCACTATAGTTCCTAAATGCATCAAAACTATAAAAAACATCCCTAAATGTGTATTTTGTTTGTCGGTTGAGTCCTCAAATGTGTATTTCTTTGATGAGTTAGTTTGATCCTAAAATGTGTCTGTTAGTCTTTGGTCCCCAAAATTACTACCACAACACATTGAGAAGACATTTTTGTAATTTGTTTCATTCAAGGGCTATAGTAACATCGACTCTTGAACGATGAATCTTGATTCAACCATTATTATAGTGTTTAAATAATTAAATCCGCAAAAAATGAAACCCTATTCTCCTTCGATCTATAGTTTCCCGATGCAGCTTTTTGTTTCCAGTTAAAATTCAAATAACAATTCAATAATATAAAATGAGATCGAAATTGAGGAAAAGTGAAAATGGAAAGGAACCTCGAGAATTAGGGAAAAGTTTGATGAACCAAGCGTGAAGGCGAACGCCATCGGAAGAAGAGAGCCAGATGTCTTCGTAAGTGAGTCTGAGACGAGAAGGATTGATAGCGTAGGATTTGGTGAGGCCTGGCAACACCGGAACGTAAACGAGCTTCTCCTGAAACATCACAAGTAATGCCATTCCGGCGACCACTAACCCTCCGACACCGTACAGCAAGATGTTCATGTACGAAACCATTCTCTCTCTCTCTGATCTCTGATCTCTGATCTCTGATTTCTCTTCAAATTAAGTGCGTTTGCGTTAAGTGGAAAGGTAACTAAAAAGTGCTTCTTAGATTGGGGTATGTATTATGAGATTGAAATTAATTGGGGGGCGGTTTGTTGGGAAACACCGAGTCATTACTCATTAGGATAGTTTGTTTGATGAATTGGAAATTTGGAATCGGGTGAGAGTAAAATTTTTGGGCATAAATTTACAAAAGTCAAGATGTGGAACTGGGAGCATTGTATGGTTCCTTATACGTCCTATATCACCACAGTACAAAGTTATTTTTATGTTACAATTCATTTTACCAAAGGAATTACGATACCAACCACATGATTCTTGTTTTTTTTTTTTTAATCAGCGCAAGTAATCATATTCTATTTTTAACATTGAATTCGTACTCATGATTTTTAATAAAGAAGAAATAGATTATTATCATCTCATCTAAATATTTTTGAAAACATGATTATTATTAATTGTTAATATTATATTTTTTTACATTAATAATATATAAAAATAAACTTTTAAACATTATATTTCAAAAAATATATAAATTAAACTTTCAAACATTAAATTTCAGTGTCATTCAATTATATATTGTCAATTCATAGGTTTATGAAGTCATGACTAGGGGTGTTCATAGTGCAAAAACTGAACCGCATTGGACTCTATTAATAGTTTAGTTCAATTTTTGAAAACCACTTTTAAATCAAGTGCAGTGTAATTCTAAACCAGTTTGAAACTGGTTTATAAATATAAACCAGTTTAATATTTTGAATAAATTTTTAGTTAAAATCGTTTTACAACTAGTTATTCAAAAAAAAAAGAAATTTGAAATTCTTTTGATAAAAAAATATCGATTTTGTTGAGAAAATTTTTTTAATTCTTTTTCGAGAAAAAATAGATCAAAAAAATTTTCCGATAATAAAAATTTTCGAAATTCTTTTGGAAATTTTTTTTTGAGAAAAGTTTTTTCGATTTTTTTGAAAAAAAATAGATATAAAAAATTTCTCGATAAAAAAAATCAAAAATTTTTCAAGAAAAAAATGTTTTCGATTTTTTTTTCAAGAAAAAATTATTTAAATTATTTTTTTGAAAAAAAATATGTTTCAGTATTTTGTTAGAAAAAAAATTAATTGAAGTTAAAAATATTTTAAAATTGTTAAAGTGGTTTGTGATTTAAAATTGTTAAAAATATTTTTTGTGATGCAGTACAATGCAATTTATCAATATAGTCTAATTAACTACATTTTTGCACACCCCTAGTAATGACAAAAACAATAATTTTTTAATTTACATGAATTGAATTCAAACAAAAAAATTAACTAAAATTAAAAAAAAAAAAAAACACTATAATTGCGAGCTCTAAAATCATACTATTATTAGACTCCTAATCCTCAATAAATAAGGAAATAAATTATGATGCAGTAAAATATAAAGAAACTATTCTTGAAATAGTCTAAGATAGTCTAGCATATTTTATGATAGAATAATGTGAAAAATATTAAAACATCAGTTTATCCTCCTATTTAATCGTGGTTTGACAATAGTTCAACCACAAAGTTAACAATTTGAGATTTGACCAAATCAATTTTAAAACATTAGTTGAAAACTTGTTTAGTAAGGATTAGTAATCTGGCCCATTGAAAAATGAGAAGCATCAACATATAACCCTGATTTTTTAATATTTATAAGATTGAACATTTTCACTAAAGACGTGATATGGAAGTAGACTTAGGACGCGGCAAAATTAATGTCAGCAGTTTGAGAAGTTAGATTAGGAAAAAAAGATTACTATTAGTATGTAAATCTAGAGCTTTAAATCAATTTTTTTAGACCATTTGAAAATATCAGAGTAAACTCTATCTCCACCTAAGTCCTCCCCGGAGGCTCCAGCCGCTACTCGTATGATATCTTCAATTAATGCAAAGTTCCCCAATATATCAACATGAGCACCACTCTGGGTTCCTCTGCCTTCTAGAAGATTAGCTGGAGGGGCATGAGCATACTCTCTTATGTACGCGGGGATTCCCGAGGGATTAAAGCGCGTTCTTCCACGCCAAGCTTTGGCACACATGAAACCAGCACTTAAAACAGGAATAGTTTCATCACCATCAGAACTATAAACTCCACCCTTTAGACATGAGTCCTCATTTTCACCATTTACTGATGTGTCAATCTGAAAAGGAATGTGACATTCAGATTGTGTAGTGAATTTGTAGACATAGGCTCTTTCTGTAGGAATCCCAACTCCATACATAGAGTAAATCTCCATATCTGGAGCATTTGGTAATCTGCAATAGTAGAAACAAAAAATAGAAACAAGTATCCCAAATATAGCATATAGCATAAGTAAATATCTGTTAGCTCCATCAATCCAGGCAACATCATAATCATATATTAGTTAAATCCTAGTCAACCAAGTAGTTGGCCTCAAGTGGTTAATGAACTTGATTCAAGAAGAATCGATTGAAAGTATCCAAATTCAAACCCTAACTAGAACAACCCTTGATCAAACTATACTTATCTCCTAACCAAACTTCAGATTATCATAACCTGTTTCTCATAGGAACCGGAGAGTTAAGGATAAAAAAATCCTATGCAAATAATATGATTTCTTAGCCCACCAATTGATCGAGTTAAATTAGTGTCAATTTTTTATATAACCCGAGAATTGTTCTTACGGCTTATTTGAAGGAAAAATTGATAGCAGAGCTTAAGAAAATAACCAAAACAACAACAACAACCAATATTTATCCCACAAAGTAGGGATGAAAAGAACTGAAAGAAAAAATAAAAATGAAGTAAAGAAGCTCACGTTGTTTCTAAAGGATTAGACCAATATTTGTAATGGTTGTATTTCGGATCATCCAAATTATCAGCAATCCCATAAGAAAAATGACCACCTCCACGTTTCATCATCTTGGGAGCAACAAAATGAAACAGTTCTAAAATTGAATCAGCTGTGTAAGCTTTGTAGTCTACAACAGCTTTGATACCCTCAACACCCATGTCATGATACTCTGTCCATACATCACAATTAGATGTGTTTGCAAGGTTCCTCCCCTTGAGACAATCCTGTCAGTTATAACAACAAACAAAACATGACACTTGTAACCTTGCCAATTAGAAATGTAATTCAAGCCAATTGCAACAGTTAAAAAATATCTATAGCTTGAGAGTATTAAGGAGGGGAGTTTCACTTCAACTTGAGGGCAAATTAAAAGCTAATTTTTGTAGCCGTGAATGAGCAATTTAGAAACTAGACAATGGCAAGTGATGAAGGTTTTACAAGCTTGGTTTATCACACACAAAATAAATACTTAAAGTTTTGTATCTAAATTCCAGATATTCAAGAGGACAAATTTGGTATATTTATCTGTGCAATTGATTGCAAATACTATATTATTAATTCCAACATAAAAAAAATTATAAAAAAAGTACTAAATGTACAATTAGGAACATTACCCTAAAATCCAACCTCTCAAGCTTGGAGGAATGTAACTCCGCGTTGTCTTTCCCAAATGATATGAGTCTCCCATAATTGATATTTTTCTTGACAACCTTCGCTTTGTCATTTTTAAATGCACCAGAAGTATCATTGTTCTTTTGCTTCTTTGCACTGCAGTTGTAGTATTCTTCAGGTGACCAATCAAGGCCACCCCATATAGTATCCCCACCTTTTGGTATCATTGACATGGTTGAATCCCATGTTCGGGTCATCCGCATTAGATGTTGTAGAGTTTGAAGACCAAAAACATCCTTATCTAAAAATCCTGGTGCGAAAGCCCTGTATGAGGATTAGAGCTTCATGAATAAGGAGTTTAATAATATATATTATTAATATTCATAATGATATTAGTAATATCATCAATTGCAATTGCAGGTTTTTTACTAAAAAATCTATAAAAAAATGAAAATCATAAAAACTGATCAACAACATTTAAAATCAGTTTTGAGAGGAATAAAAGTAGTTCATGCATAATTTAGTGATAATTAACTTATTAAGAATACTATAGATTTGAAAGCTTTAAGGGGAAACAAAATACAAACACTCAAACTGAGCTATATTATTCTTTCAAATGGGACATAAATTACACAGCCATTTCCTTCATATATAATTAAAAATTTGCAAAATATCATCCAAAACCAACTTGTTGAGAGAAGAACATTAGACTTTTGATTTTAAAAATAAAAACTTATGGAGGACCAAGAATTCATGTTGTAGTAGTAAAAGTAAAAACCTAGCAACAGCAATGTCCCTGGCTTCTATAGAGAAAAGTCCAGCAACAGATTTTGGAACACCAAGAAAAGGTCCCCCAATGTTCGTCACTGCTTTAATGTGCAGGGCACACCAATTTGACCCACCCCCTCCACCCATTGGTCGCGGGGTCTCAACCCATTTCATAAAATGCAGAAAATACAGAACACCCATTGAATGCGGAATAACAACCACCTTTTTACCACCATTTGTAGCCACCATAAGTTCTATATTATTTTTTATCCTGCTCAATGTTTGATCCCTGACCTAAACAAATTAAGCAAGATCAGACAAGAATGTCAAGAATGTATCATAAATTAATATCACAATAAAAGTACATACAAGCACAAAAAATAAAATAAAAAACTTTGCGGGGAACTGAGAACCACCTCTGTATTTTGAAACGAGATTCTCCAATCATATGCAGCCATATACATGTTTTTCTCCTCATATCCAATGCGTGCTAGATTAGCAATTAGAACAGCCCAAACAAAGTAACCAGGTGCAAAATAATCAGCTGCTACAAGTCCAGATACAGGTCTAACTCTAATGCCTTGTCTATCTAGTCCTGTTCCATTATCTAGTGACAAGTGTTCAACCCAACACAATGGTCTGTAGAAGGTAGAAGAAAACAATCACAGTATACCACCATAGATAAATTGTATGAAGTCACGAAATAACCATAAAACACATAATCTTGATGAATTAACAATTAACAAAGGAAGAAAACTAAATACACAACAAGACAAATGTAGGAAGAATATGAATCACTGAATGAACTTTATTGACCTGTGAATTGGAACTGTATCTCACAAACTATACTACTATACCAAATGATGAATGAATTTAATATTACAAGAATATATAAAGGAAAAGTAAAACAAAACCAATAAATCATAGCTTAAAAGGGTCAATCAATTAAAGCATACAAAATTTAAGAGACTCAACGAGGCAATTTCACACGTGTCTGAGACAAAGCTTTTTGTCTTCTCAACAACAAGAAATATGCCAGCTTATATGCAAATCCTATACCAACTTAGTAGAACCTACTTTGCAGATGCATTTAGCAACACAAATTTATTTCTAGCTTTTTTTTTAATACTTTTAAAATAGACAATCCAATTGTGGAAACTGCCATTCTAGCTGTCAATGTGGTTTTCACTTATATCAAAATACAATCAAGCCACCCAAACACATGCAAAATCATATATAATCCAGTTATCAACCCAACATCAATTGCACAATGAAGACTACTAACAACACTCACTCTAACGCTATCTTTCAAACACTCTCTCTTATCAGTTGAAATTCATGTAAATCCCACCATTTTTGGAATGAGTCCATATAAAGTAGTGAGACCTGCACAAATTTCACCCAATAAGAAACTAATTGTTATAAAGAAAGTGTTAAAGCGATTGTTGTTAGCACTTTTAATCCCATAAATGTACTCACAAGAAAAGTATACCTTTTATATAATTCCCCAAATGTGCCTCCCCACAACCTTTTCCTAAACAATCCATCAGCACATTGACGACCCTCCCATAGTTCTAATCCACCAGTAACAATTCCCGGAACAAAAACCACAGGGTGGTTCGCCGACAACCCTTCTTTCCTCAATTTCACGCCGGGAGGGTCCAACCACGGCCCTGTAATTGCCTCCGTCACGTATTGAGGAAACGACGCCGGCATTGCATTATACAAAAACAACAAAAACCACCAAACTGAACATATGAATCCAATGAACCAACAACAACTATCAATACACGACCATTTCTTTATCTTTTCGCCTTCCACATTCTTCCCCTTCTTAATATTTTCTCCCTTTTTCTCATTCTTCTTTTTCTCTTCCTCGTCGTCACCGCGATCTGAACCACGCGACGTGGAATTTGCAACGGTCTTTCTGCGCCGTAGAAACGACATCGTTTTCTTGGAGAAACTAGAGAATGTTGTAATAAAAATAAATAAATCAAATGTAGACTTCAAATCCTATGGAAAATAATAATTTCATGGTTAATTAATGGAAGCTAGACAGTGAGCTTGTGAATTCAGTAATTGTTTAGAGAAGTTTAAATTACTCTTTTCTGCTTAGAGCATTGTCGGAGCCTTAACCGCCGGTGATCGGAATAACAAATCACTGGTTTGACGTGGAAGCATTTGGTTTGCCATCTCTGGTGGATCGTATATTTGTTTAAGTGTCGCACATGCAGCTACGATGCGTTTTGCACAATGAGGAAAAGTTTTTTTAGATTCGGACACGTGGCGTTATCGCAAACAGGGATAAATTTTGTTAGTTTGCCCATTTTAAGTAAACCGCCATTTTTATTTATTAAATTGTAAACGTCTGATATTAAAACTTTAAATTCACATAATATCAAATTATTTTTCCAGACAAATACAAAATAGCTCTTTAAAATAATTGGGGGGAAAATTTCTGACCCATTTTAAATAATTTAATATTTCATAAATTTAAATTCTTAAGTTTATAACATGGATAAATTTAAGGCTCAAAATAGTAGTTTATTTGTCATTTTTATCAACAATTA
>JBBPBO010001985.1:3356003-3370831 GCA_037974295.1 Cicer cuneatum
AAAAAAAAAAAAAAAAAAAAAAGAACAGTACATAACTATGATACTGGTACATCCACTCACCTGTCAATTCACATGTACTATTGTTCTTTATTAAGATTTTGTATTGTTATTTATAAGTTTAATGTGTGGTAATTATATCCGAGATTAGTTGTTAATTTATTCCGCTTGACTTCTATTGATTGTTCTTTATTAAATTTAAATATATTTTAAACTTTTATAAATTTTAAATTTTTATTTTTAATCTTGAACTTTTAATTCTCACAATAGTATCTATGAACAGTTTTAATTTTTATAAAATCAAAATAAACCAAGGCTTCGTTAAAATGCTATCTAATTTTATAAATATATTTTTGTATAATGAAAAAATTAATTTTAAAATTCAATTTTTAAGTTCAAGTTGATATTTTGTTTTTTTTTACTTTTTAACACCTAAAAAAATAATTTTTATGAAAAAGTTATTTATAATGCTTTAAATATAATTGAAAAAAAAATCATTGAAAAATTAGATATGAATTAATTTAATAACAGATTAAAATTTATGATAAAAAAATAGTATTAGACTAATAGTTAAAAGAATTTGTATAAATAATAAAATTTTATAGAGTTTAAAATTATATTTTAACCATTGTTATTATTATGTCATTAAAATGAAATTTTATACACGTTCACGCTTTAGGTTAAGTTAGTGAGGACGTTCTTTAAAAAAAAAAAAAGTTAGTGAATGTAATAATTGGTGTATAAAATGTGTGGGGCGTGTGAGATCTGAATTCTGAAAAGAACAACCGCACGCGCGGTACTCAGTTCCAACTTTTTACACTGTTCTTACTTCTTCCCTCCTCGACTATATACTGTTGCCTTTTTTTTCTTTAAATAAATTTAAGATGGGAGAAAATTTTATACATTAAATTTATAACACTAAATTCTTACTATTGAGTCATCACATTATATATTGTAGTAATGTCTTTGTTTTTTTAAATCTTTAGTCTCAAACTCTTAACTAACTTTTCTCGATCTTATAAAAATTTTAAATTCTCTCTTTTTATATTTTAAGAGTGTAGATGCACCACATTATTTTATCAAGTTTGTTTATACTTGAGATAATTCTTATATGTGCATTTGGAAAGTGGTTTACGTAGAAGTTTATGCAATAGTTTTTTTTTAAATTATTGTAGTTAGACATAATTTTTCCAATCTTATTGTAAAATGAAAGCGTGCGGTAAATACTTGTGACACATTATTATTTTTGAATAGATGAAGTAGTTTAAAGTAACTAATTTATAATCTAATAAAGAGATTGACTTTTATATATATTATATATATATATATATATAACTTCATACACAAGAGCTAGAGATGAAAGAAATGACCAAAATACTTAACATAAACATTTATTCAATCGTGTTTTCTCGGTTACTCTTACTAAATTACATTAAATCAATATCAACATTATTTGAATCTCTATAAAAATATGATGTATGACTGAATATTAGATATTATACTTAACAAATTATAAAATGGTAAAAAAAAAAAGAAATTTAGATGAAAAAAAATAGTATTCCAATCTAAAGTAGAAAAAATTTTAAAATTTGATAAACACTTATAAAATAGAATAATTTATATTTGTTTACACCAGCAAATTCGTAACCACAATTTTGATATCAAAGACATGTATAGGTTAGTCCATTGGAGTTATGTGTATCCGCCACTAGTGTCACCAACTCCAACTGGTAATTACAATTAATTCATTAAATTAAATGTTTTAAAATGTGTGATGTTAATTTGTACTAATAATAACCAATTAATAATTAAACATAATGTTTTATCCTTGAACGTATGACAAACACGACAGTCACAATTAAACATAGTTATATAGATGCAAACAGAGGAAGACACAATTCCAACCAACTCTGTCACTCACCTCATATTAAAAAATCTCCTCTCTCAAATCTCATACTCATATCACACGCATGTTTCTCACTCCATCAAGTTGCATTCTTTTTTAATGAAACCATGAAGCTTTTGATTCTCACATAGCAGACATTACCACAGCCTTTTTAATTTACCACCCTTAAACTAATCTTCACTGTTCTCTCCTTTCATAACACACACACACTTTCTCAATTATTCAATTCCCCTTCTTTTCATTTTCCTTATAAATTTTCCTCCTTTTTTTGTCCCTTAACCATTCATAACAAAACTTTGTAAACACCAAAATGCATAGCAGAGAAAGAGAAGGGTCATGCCCACAAAGGAGAAGAACACCTTCTTTCTCTTCCATTCTTCTCGACAACATATATCGTTCGATAGACGAATCAAAAACCGATCTTGTTCATGATGAAAACCATGATAATAAAACCAACAAACACAAAGAAAAAGGTTGCATTGGAAAACAAAGAATGAATCTTCGGCAAGCGGTGATGATAGAAGATTGGTTGGATAAGTACACAAGTTCAAGCTCCTCAGAATGTAGCTCTGGAGGAATCTTTTCATCCTCAGAAACAGATTCAACCAACATTAACAAACCAAGATCAAGACCACAAAAACATATGAAGATGAATCATGATAGCAATTCACAACAACAACATCAACAGAAGAAGGAGAAGGAGAAGAAGCAACAAGCTTGGGAAGATGGTTTTACAAGAACAAAGTTGAGAGCTTTGAAAATCTATGGTGAATTGAATCAAAAAGTGAGACAACCCATTTCACCAGGTAGTAAAATAGCTACATTTCTTAGCTCAATTTTCAACTCACACAATGTGAAGAAAGCCAAAATGTGTTACGTTGGTGCTGTTGAAGATGTTAGTTTTAATCACAAATCTAAGTCACCTTGTTTCTCTTCAACTGTTTCATCTTTTTCTACAAGGTCTTGCATGAGCAAAACAACCTCAAAATCAAACAATGGTGTCAAAAGGTCTGTTAGATTCTACCCTGCTAGCGTAATCCTAGGTGAGGATTCTGAAACCAAACAACAAACTAGTGTTCGAAAGATTACGAAATGTTCTTCGGTAAAGGACGTGAAGAATATTAACAGTGTTATTTTGGAAAAAGAAAATGGAGATGAAGCAATAGTGCATGGTTTTATGAAGGGTTATAATAAAAGTTGTGATGAGGGTGAATTTGATTTTAGAGGGTTTTACAATAACGGTGAAGATGATGATGATGATGATGATGATGCTGTGAGTTATTCGAGTTCGGATTTGTTTGAGCTTGATCATCTTATTGGAGGTGAAAGGTATCAAGAAGAGCTTCCAGTTTATGAAACTACAAATTTAGAAACTAATAAGGCCATTGCTAGTGGTCTATGTTTGTAGTTTTCTTAAAATAAATTCATTGTAATTATTTTCTATTTTCTATAAACGATTCATTTGTTCTGTTTTTCATCGAGATTTATTTTAAGTTACATTAAATGATAGTAAGGTTTGTCAATGAAAATAGTATATTTGCCAACACTCTTACATTTTTTTGAAAGTAGATTCTATTTATACAAACATGAAAATTATGTTTTTAGCCGTAACAAAGTTTTATTTGAATAGTAAAAATAGATGATTTGACGTTATTTAATATCCGTAAATAGATGATTTGATTATTAGTGGATAAAATATTTGTCAATTCTATCGTAAAATTAAATATCCACTAATTATATGAGCGCGAGACAATGAATTAAGAATTGGTGTTAAGAGGGAGAGATGAATGGCTAGAAGCAATGAAGTGGGAAGCCCCACGTTCACTTGCACAATTTTTCAAAGTAAACTAAGACAAACTGAAAAGGAAAAAGAAAAAGCAGATTCTAATTTTAATTTTCTACCCGATAAAAATTGAAAAGTTAAAAAAGCTCACACTTTTTCACTGGCTTTTCACATGGCCTCGTGAGACATAGTAAAAATCTCCCCTACTTTAACGTCATAGAAAGATTTAAATAAATGATTACAACTCATGACTTTTATGCCCATTTGAAATTCGCAATTACAATGTGATTTTGGAACTGATTTGTTGCTGTAAAGCCAAAATTGAAGCTAAAATGATAATAGTAGACATACATTAGAGAGAATTGAAATATTGTACACATATATAGGAGACAAAGTAGGGCCTTTGATTTGTAATTGGAGAAGTCAATATATGGTAGAAGATATCATATGATATGATCAACCATAATAGCTTAAATCCAAACAAACTTACTTTTCACACCATTGGAGAAAAATAAAAGGCAGTGATTAAAATTTAAAGCTGTTATGCATATATATATATATATATATATAAGACACCATGGTTGACCAAAACCTCATCCCCCAATTGATCTTTTTAAAGTACTACATTTAAATTGAAAAGAAAAATGTTGTATATCACGAAAAATCATTTTAAGAATGCATCATGAATCAATTGGCAGATTTTAAACAATCTTATTAATTTAATAATCATTTATGATGTATGGTTAGTCAAATTTTTTATTGATCAGTTTACTATTGGTGACAGTTTTGGGGGGATATTAGCATTGTTCAATTAAAAATTCAATAAACCAAATTATAATTTATATTATTGTCAAAACATAAATTCTTAAATATAAAAGGAATATCATATTTTGGTATAGTCATTTTTAATTTTGATTTATTGTAAATAATAACGTAAAATTTTGTAACTTTATTTTTTTTATTTTAATTGAAGAAACGAACACAATGAGACACTTAGTACAATATAAGAAAAAAACACTAGTACAATATAAGAGAAAAACAGAGGAGTATAGTACATTAAAGGGTTCATCGTACTTCACTTCAGTTCTTCTAATATGCCATTATATTGCCAAAATCCTAGTCAATCTTACGTTGTGAAAGTTATTTTAAGAAGTTCATGTGTTTGCACATAAATGAATAATTTTAAAAATATGAAATTTGGAGGCTAACTAATGTGATCAAGTTAACATAAAGAAATCAATCAATAATTATGTAAACAACAAATATTGCCAGTGAACAGAATTGGGATGTTTCTCACCAACCAAGCACAACCTGTGTCATGTACTAGACGATTATAAATGCATTGCAATTTCATGTGAAAGCAGCGTCACATTATTTACATAATCGCTTAAGCCAATTAAGGACCACATATACCAGCTATGTGCCTGCAATAACATGCATACATGTATATATCTATAATCTATACGGTTCCTTTTGGAATTTCGTATCAAATAATTAACAGGTGCACACTTAAACAACTTGACATACGCATGCTCTACAAATTCATATCTGATCATTGGACATATCGAAATTATATTATTGAAATATTATCATAATTGATAAGTATGCAAGGATTCCATGTCATTTGAATTTAGCCATTAAAAAAAAATTCATAATTAGTTAGTACGTACAGCGGGTACCTTAGCTGTGTCTAGCCTTAGGCTGTAGTTGATAATACTGTTAAATATGATCATTTTGAAAATATAAACATATATAAAAAAAAAAAAAGTTAAATTCTTTCTAAAGCTATATTATAATTCAATTTTAATATTTTTTGTATGAATAAATTTAGAAATGGAAAAATCTTCAAACACATTTACATAGGTATTATGTACAGGATTTTCTAATCACAAAATTAGTTTTTTTGGTGAACAATAACAAAATTAGTTAATCTAAAAAAGATAAAAAAAAATTATAACGAAAGGCTTCGGATGTTATGGATTTTCTAGTTTATAGCCCATATCTAGGGATGCCTGTCCCATTGAATATGTCACAGGCCCATGCATGAGCTTACCACTTGCAGCTTAAGATTGAGTTCAAAAGAATCAGAAAAATGTAAATTCTTTAAACGTGTTTCGAAAAATTGAGTTCTTTTTATTTTTAAACTATTTTGTTCTGATATAGTAATTTAAACAGTTTAAACTCTTCATTCTTAACTTCGTTTTTTGGATGAATTAAAAAAAAAAGAAAAAAAAGCTTAATTATAGTTTGGTTATTTTTATACATTTTAGAAAAATAAAGGTAACGATATAAATATCAAAAGAAAATGGTGTAAAAAAATGGTACAAAATAAAAAATTTAAAAAATTTGGATCACAATATTGGAATTTTAAATAATTGAGGGGCTAGTCTAATTTTTTTTTTTAAATAGATAACATTTTACAAAATTCAATAAATAAATAGGACCAATGTGTATAATCTGAAATATATTATTTGAAAAAAAAATTAAGAGACTAATTTAAATTCTAATTCTATAGTAAAATAAAGAAGGAATTTCAAATTATTGATTTTTAGGTACTATATTTTTTTATTTTTCTAATTGTTTTTTTCTTATGATTTTATCTATCAACATTTAGTTTTAAAAAAATACTTCATAAAATTCTTTCACTTAAAAATTCTTCAAATTTATCATCAAACAAAATAAACCTAAAATAATTTAAACTACCCATTAAAATTACATCACCACATAAAATTCTCTCATCCAAAGACATTAAACTTTTTAGTGGCTCTAATTTGTTAGACACATACATTCCATTCTCAATTCTCATTAGTAAATTACGTGTTTGAATTATAGTTTCTAAATGTATTTTTGAAAAAACCTCATTTTGCAAATGTGCTTTTACTAAAAAATAATTTTCTCCAATGGAATCTATGTTTTGGATATTTTTCTACAAACGTCAGTTTTATAAAAATAAAATTTGTTTGGATTATATAACCAAATGTACATTCAAACATGTATTTAATAAAAAAGTACATATTTTCTAAAGTTATAATTATAATTGTCACGTGTAGTAGATAATAAATTAAGAATAAATTATATAAATGGAAAGTGAAAAATGCAAAAGTATCATAGATGATACTTTTGCTCAAACTATTTTTAAGGTAAAATTAATTTATCAACTTAATTTTATTGTAACTTAAAAAAAAAAGTCAAAATACATTTATCGTTTAAAAATTACGTTTAGGCCGAGAAATAGAAAACTAAAATGTTCAAATTGTGTTGTTTAATTTTCACTTTTGACCTGTATGAAACAGTTTCCTACTGAGCCCAAATACTGGTAGGCAATGGACACCTGAATTTCAGTCCAAGAAGATCTTAATCCATATCTTTAAAAGCAAAATTGACACTTACTTTAAATTATTTTAAAATTAATTAAATATAAAATAATGGTGTGATTTTATATAATTAATTATTAGATGATCAAATAATCGAGTTCAACTAGTAAATAAAATTTAATTAGAAACAAATTTTAAATTCAAATCATAACTAAAACAATTATTAACTAGACTCAATTTATCTTCTATTAAATATTGTATTATTTTAGTTTAACTCCATTGAAATTAAGATGGTTGAAAAAAATATATTAATGGTTGGATATCATATCCAACCGAAATCTAATTATTTTACTATATTTTTCTGAAAAACATTAACAAATATTTCTAAGATACTTATTAAATATAAAAAAATATAAATATCACATTTAAAAACTAAAAAATTTATTATTTTCAATATATCATTTTTTATGTTCATATTCTTGACAAGTGTTTTTAACAATAATTGACAAGGTGATCCATTTTTATAGACTTGGACTATAATAAGAGGGTCTAATATGAATGAATAGGTGTTGATTGGACAGATAAGATAACCTTATCAATTCATGTTCAATGGAGAAGCTGCCACGTCAGATACATGATAAAATATTCCTGTAACTAATTCTCATTCGTGTCTCCACCGTCGTTTCTCTCAAAACACAAACAACACCACGCTCATTTCCACACTCTTCAAATAAGTTTTACAACCAATTATCAAGGTCACAAAAACAACGAGAAAAAAAAATGGCTTCAACTTCAACATTTTCAATCGCGGCACCAATAAGTTGTGCCAGCAAGAAGACACAACTTCGAAGCTCTCAACCACTGTTCAACACACAATTACATTCAAAACAGAGCATAAAGAAGTTTCAAGTGAAAGCTTCGATGAAAGAGAAAGTAGTGACAGGACTTACAGCAGCCGCATTAACAGCTTCAATGATGGTTCCCGATGTGGCTGAAGCTGCTTCTGTTTCACCTTCTCTGAAGAATTTCTTGCTCAGCATAGGTGCTGGTGGACTTGTTGCTGTTGCCATTGTTGGTGCTGTTATCGGTGTTGCCAATTTCGATCCTGTCAAGCGAAGCTGAAGAGCTTTTCAGGCTTAGCGGGGATTTTTAGTATTTCTCTCTGATCATCATATCTATATAACTCTCTATTGTGTGTGTAATAATGTCACTTTTCAGTACTCAACTGCCGTTACTTCCTATATATTCAACTTTCAATTCTAATCGTGAATAATTCATTAATTAACAAGCCATTGCAAACATGCTTTAACAAGGTTTGTTTGTGTGCTCTATGAGAGTGCACACGAACAAGTGTATATATCTTAGTATGTAAATTTAAAAATTGTTATAGTTTTATAGTGAAATTTTTTTATATATATAATTTACGTAAGATTGCTTTCATCATTATATAAAGTGTGTTAAACTATTTATGTCGTAGTTTATTTGATTTATGAGTAATATTAAATAACGTATTTTTATAAGACCATTATACTTGAGAATATAATTTTATAATGGTGTTATACGATGCAATAATTTCAGTGGTTGAAAATTATTTTAAAAACAATTTTTTAAAACTCAAAGACAATCATAAGGCGATCAACATGCTTGTCAATAGGCATATTTAATAGGGTTTGAGGAAGAATTGAAGAGTTGGGAAGTAGCTAAGGTAGGGCTAGGACATGGCACCCAACATTGGGATTGAACAGGAGAGGAAGGTTGTTTGTAGAGATACTTATAAATTATTTATCAACGAGATTTTTACGTTGAGAACAGGAGTTAAACTTTCGTTGACTATTAAAATTGGAGTAAGATGTTGGAACCAAGTTGGTTCTATTAATTAAAGTTTTGATGTTAACAAAAGTATTTTATGAAAATTACATTTTGACTTAGAAAAAGAATGAAAAATCAGAGGATGACGTCACCAGAGGATGACGTCACCAGAAGATACCTCTAGAAGATACAACCAGAAGATATCAACATCAGCAGAAGATGTCATCAGAGGATGAGGTCACCAGAAGATATAAAAGTTACTAGAAGATAAGGCCAGAAGATATCACCAGAGGATCCCATTAGAAGCAAGAATTAGAGGATGCCATCAAAAGCAAAAATCAGAAAATATCATCAGAGGCAAGAATCAATGATATCATCAGAGGATATCATTTGTGGTCCAGACCAGAAGGAAACTTGGTCCAGAAGGAGATTTGGTCCAGACCAGAAGTAAACCTTATTCAGAAAAAGACATGATCCAGATCAGAAGGAAACATTATCCAGAAGATAACATGGTCCATACCAAAAGGAAACATTATCCAGAAGATAACTTGGTCCAGATCAGAAGATAACTTGGTCCAGAACAGAAGACATGGTCCAGACTTGGTCCAGACCTGAAGATAGCATGGTCCATAATAGAAGAATTGGTCCAGACATGGTCCATATTAGAAGATCACATAGTCCAGACAAGAAGATCACATTGTCCAGATCAGGAAACAAAATGGTACAGATCAGATCACATGGTCCAGACTTGGTCCAGATTTTAAATCATGATGCAAATCAAGTGAAGACCTGATTAAAATTAGAAGAGGACTTGACTGAATTTTGAAAGAGATCTGATCGTAGGCTTAAGAAGATTTGATTCAAAAATCAAAGAAGACATAAAGGAAATACGAAGGAAATCTGAGCAAAGAAGATATGGTTCGAAATTAAAAGAAACAGGATTGACCAACAAAATTTTCAAAGGAAATATGAGCAAGATTTATCTCGAATTTAAGTTTGGACAAAACCCATATTTCAGCTATAAAAGGAGGCTTAAGGCAGCAGCAGTAAGCATCGAAAAGTAGAAGAACTCAAGCATAAAATTCAGATTCATCTTAGAGTTCAAATCGATCGAAAAACACAAGAACTCAAGCTTCAAATTCAAAGTTATCCGAGAGTTCAATAGAGAGAAACACTTGAGTGTAAGAGCAATATTTTCTAAGTGTTTTCGAGAGAGAAATTCAGCTTTCCAGAAGCAACATTGTAGAGTTCCAAACTCTTGTAATCAAATCCAATAGAGGCGTAGATTCCTTCTTCAATCTAGGGTTGTCAGATTGGTAGGAGAAGACTTGACTTGTAGGGTCAATGTGTGGAAGTTCCTTCTTCAATCTGGGGTGGTCAGATTGGTAGGAGAAGACTTGACTTATAGGGTCAAGGTGTGGAAGTTCCTTCTTCAATCTGGGGTTGTCAGATTGGTAGGAGAAGACTTGATTTGTAGGGTCAAGGTGTTGTTATTGTTCCTCAAAAGTTTGAGGTTGTCAGACTGTTTGGGAAGACTGACTTGGTGGGTCAGGTGCTGTAATTCAAAGTGTTTTGAATTAATGGATTAAAGCCTTCAGAATGAAGGGACTGGATGTAGCCAAGTTAATGGTAAACCAGGATAAATCGTTGTGTTCTTATGTTATTATCCGCTGCTGAGTATGATTATTTATTTATCAAATAATTCACATCAACATTCAACAAAACTGCAAAAGAATTCAAGTTTGATAAACACAATTCAACCCCCCTCTTGTATTTGCACCTTCATAAGAGTCAACTCCTTATCAATTGGACCAACTTTTGTTGACTATTAAGATTGAATATTTTAATCGTAGTTTATGTAATTAGTTAGTTGATTAATATTGTTAAGATTCAATATTTCCTTAGTATTTTAGGGTGCTGGTTAGTTGGTTGAGTTTAATCACTTGGTTAATTTTGAAATATGTTTTATAAATAGTGCTCTTGTATTTTTTTATTTTTATAATAATTTAATATGGAATATCATAATAAAATTTTCTTTATATCATACTCTCAAATTTATTTTAAATATTTAATGAATCTTCACGATCATGTAATTTTTAACATTGGCTGAAACCTTTATTTTTAAATTGTTTATTGTAAATGCTCCCACTAATGAATAGAAGGAATATTGGAGTTCTAGGAATGTTATTTCTTTCATGATTTAGGATCTATGTATTTGGAGAATTAAAATTGGTGGTTGGAATATCATTTCTCGACAACTAGAAGTTCCGCCAACCAAGAGAATTGGTGCAAACCGAAACTCTTAACAATGAGAGGATAGGTTTTGAGGATATTAAATGATTAAAATTCATATGCAATTAGGCAACGGAGGAATAGTGATGCACTTAATTATGAAAGATGAAAATAAAACTACATACTATGAATTTCGTCACCTTATGGCAGGTGAAACTTCAATGAGACATGATCTTCGTACCAAACCATCCAATATAGAATGTTTGAAAACGCAACATAGCAACACTTACGGGTCACCTAACAGAAGTGATGTCAAAATTGGAAAGTTGATACTAAAATATTCTTTAAAAGTAATGCAAAATTTCAAATCAGTGTGCGATTGTCTTTCTCAAAGTTTCAACTCAACGGAGTTTAGTTTTATAAAAAGCATGAGAGATAGTGAAAACAAAAGGGTGGCCACATGTTAAAAATTATCGGCAAATTATTATAAAGTGTCAATTGGTCATAATTAAACATTTCCGCCATGGTACGTGTATTATTATAGTTGGATTAATGTAATTGGGTCCAACCAATGATGTAGATATCTACAAATTCACATTATTATCATTAAAAAACATAGCTTTCATTGGGCAAACTAGAGTTAATCTCTTTTCTAACCTAGTTGCTGGAAATGTAAGGAACAAATTAAAGGGAAACAAAGCAAAAGTAGATTCCCACCGCACATGTTATGTATCACACAGTGTCTATTTTGTCTTGGCTTACTTTGGTGACCAAATCCATTTTTTATATAGGATATTCTACTCGTTGATTATTTTCTTTCCCTCAAACATAGCATGCTTATGTATTTGACGCAGCTTGATGCTCCTAACAAGTACTAGGACTTTTTTCTTATCTTTACACACAATTCAATTTTGAATTAGAAGTCTAAAAAGTCGTAAACCTGGGTACGAAAGTAGTTAATCTGGCAGTTAGTTTAATACAAACTTTTGTTTCTATATAACAATAAGACTTAATTAATTGAGAGACGTTAAATAGATAACAATTATATCAAAAAATTAGTCTTTTATAGTGGTGCGCAGGGCATAAATTTACCAAGAAAAATAAGAGTTGAAGTGTCAAATTATATTTAACATTCGCTTGTATATGTAAAATCTGTGATTCTATGTAACTTATAACAAATCGGTTTAGTTCCATTTTTGTCGGGAATTAAAAAATACCGAAATGATAATAAAAAAAAATAGTTAAAATATTTTGCTCTGATTTGCAAATTTAATTAAGATATTTTTTTTAAGAATTTAATTACTATGCATTGATAATGTAATTTTTTTTACATATCATAACATTACAATCAAAAATATTTTTAATAATTCTACGACTGAAATTGATTAACAATATAAAAAAATTTTACAATGTGGATATATATAAATTAAATTCTTATTTTAATATGCTGACCAGGTGAATTACCAAACTACATAATAATATATATTTTTGATTTGATTTGAATTTCTTTTTTTTTTTTTTACATGATTTGAATCTCTAGCTCTTAATAATTGAGTCGTCTAAATTGATATTGATTTTTTGACTCACTCACCGATGTAAGTTATAAAAGGTTAAGAAATATATTTTCCTTTTCTACAATAATACAATATAAAAATAGTCACAAAAAAGTTAAATATAGCCCACTAAATATGTTCTTAAGGTTGTTCTAGAGATATTTGATACGATGACAAATAAATTCGTACTCCAGTTATCTTTTTTTTTCTAGACTTAAATTTCGCCGATAATTTTTTTAAAAAAATAAATACATATAAGAATAGAGCGATGTTTTTTAATCTCTCTGTTTTTTTTAATGTTCTACCGCGTGTTTTTTTTTACAAGAAAAATAAAATTATTCTCATATTTAGAAATAGTCAAAAAATAATTTTTTGGGACTATATTCACTAAAATAACATAGCTTGAGTCTCAATCTCCATCCTAACGTGAAAGAGAATAGTTAATTTAAATTAGTAGGTGATAAACAATTTAATTTGATGTAAAAAATGAGATAGACAATTAATCAAGTATTTATTAATGAATATGTATAATATCAATATGCTCATGTCATATTCCAATTATCTATTTGCCTTTGGGTGTTCACATTTTAAAGCTATCTGTTTTTTTTATATATTTTTTATGGTAAAAAATTTAAAATACAGTTTAACACGGGATTGATTTATATTATAAAAATACATGGAACGAAATTAGAGATAAATTTAAAATACGTTTTCATAGATTTATTAAATAATAGATTTAATTGTCAATTGTAGATGTGATCTTCTTATTTTCACAAATTCATTAAATTAGTTCATCTATTGTAATTCACTTGTTTTCATGGATTCATTAAATTAATTCCTTAATTTAAAATTCAATAATTTTGATCATTCATTCATATTTTTTAACTAAAAAAATAATGATTAAACATATTTTAAATAGTGTTCATATAATTTTATAGTGTTGAATCATATAGATGCATTAATTATTTATATAATATTAATTAAATTATAAAAATGAATAATTTCATAAGTTAAAACAGAAAATTTTAAAGTTGTTGTTGCAATTTCATAAATATTAATCATTCAACATATCATTGTTTAAAATATGTCACGTCATAATTTTTTAATTAAAAATCTAAATACATAACTATTTGATTTTAAAATAAGAAGATCAATTTTAAAGTAAAAATAAGAGAATAAGAGAATAAAAACTGCAATTAAACTTAAACAATATATTAATCGTTAAAAATAAGATGTAACATATATGACTCGCACTTAAATTCTAATTGCTTTGCTCTCAAATGTTTATTCTTCGGAATATCACATCTACTAAAATTTAAAGACATTAAAAATATGAATGCTCTTTTTATATATTCAATATTTAATCAATTTGTTATAATTCTTAGTTTGGATGAGAATTGAAAGAGAAAAAGAGTTGAACTATTGGAGGTTACTGTTTTAGGACTATTCCCACGTAGGCAGCGTTAGTTCATGTGTTTGAATGTGGGGCGTGACAATTGGAGAAGTGGAAACTGCATACATATATGTGCACATGTTCTGAAACAAATGAAACAAAGTAATAGCTTTATGATTTAAAAATAAAAATAAATTTTGTTCCCCATCACTCACCACCACAAGAACAGAATCTCATATAAACGATGATGAGCCTTTTGACTAATGTTTACATTTCCTTGCATGCACTTTAATGGTTGGTATTGGTAGAGAAATATAAAGTGTTCCATTTCATCTCAAAACAAAACACTAGAGCTTAAAACAAGGGGCCCAAAATGTCCTCTTTATGGGATGATCGAAGCTCAATATACATATATATATGTATATATATTTTATATGCAAAAAAACTCAAATTAGGCTTTAAATTACTAACAAATTTGAGATATATACAACCTACTATTTTAAAAATAATTGAAAATTATAATTTAATGTGATATCTAACTGTTATAATGATAGAGACTTAGTAAGTCAAAATTTAATTTATGTTTTTTCGTTGAATTAAGAATCAAAATGAGAACTTTCTATATGACATATATATTTATCCGATTAAAATTTATGAAGATCCCTCTTGACAAACAGAAACAAAGAAAAGTTGTGTTACATAGTAAGAGGAATGGTGAAAATCATATACATATATTTATTAAATGTAAGCAATAAGTAATTAATGAAGTGAAGAAAGTTCTGTAATACAAACAGCTACAGAATATTTTTTTTTTTCTAACCACCAAGCAAAATGAAAAAAA
>JBBPBO010001985.1:3371021-3443650 GCA_037974295.1 Cicer cuneatum
AAAAAAAAAAAAAAAAAAAAAAAACTCTCTAAAGAGGTCTGTGTCGCTTGTGAGTGGCTTTACCGTCTGATTTAACAGCACCGCTTGAATCTCCGTCAGAAGAAACGTCAATGGATTTGGCAAAGGAAGTTGAAAGATCTGCATAAAGTTCAGCCACTCTTCTTATGTTGTTGTTAAGCTCCCTAATAAGACCAACATTCCTACTGAGGTTGTCAGGGATCCTAGATTCATGATTCTGGTTTATCTCATTGATGAGTACTCGGTTTTGATCCAAGATGCTTTGGACTTGAACAAAGCTTTTTTGAAATGTTTGGAGGATTTTGCCATCAATATGATGAGTACCATTGTGAAGGGTGGAGTATGTGTCATCCTCCATTTGAGGGGGTGGGGAGAGTAAAAAGCTTAATCAAGCCAAAATCTGTCCTGCATCATGTGGAAATAAGATGAGATGAAAGATGTGAAACATTGAAAATGTTTTTAAAATATTATTTTGAAATTGATCTATAATCATATCATCCTATTTGTAGGTACCTGCACTAACCAAACAGAGAGACAAAACATAAGTAGTTTGGAATTGTTTAAGTCTTTGGGCAGATGAGACAAGTTCTAAGGTATAAATGATGACCACCATGAGTTCTTTTTTTAGAGGAATCAGATTATATGCATGAATTATTATTATTATTATTATTATTGATTTGTATCTTAGAGTTTTATGGAGTATAATACTCGACAACCCAATTATTTGAAAAATATTTGTTTTTTAGATAAAGAGGGCCCAAAGACCCAAAGCCAAAATTAATAATATTTGAAGCCATATACTTTTCTTTATATAATTATTTTTAAATTCAACATTAATTTTACTTTATGGTTACATGCATCAACTTTTCTCAGAAGTACTTAAGAATTATACTGCTCGGTGATATTATTATTGTCTTTGTTCTATGACGACAGATTCATATATATTTAATTATTTTATATGTATTAAAAAAATGTATAATAAATAAAATAGAGTAATAATTTTATTAAATTATTTTTATCAAGTATAAGTGTGTTCATAATTATCATAAAAGTAAAATGAAATATATTAATTTGTGGCTGATATAGTTAGTATTAATTATAGAGTATAAAGAGAAAACAATGTAACTATAGTATATTGAATGAAAATAATTATTTGATCTAAGACAATATATTTTTACAAATAAGTCACTTAGTATGAAAAAATGAAATACTATTTTAGTTGAGCTAAGTTATAAAGTGGACGACGATCTTAATGGATGGTACATTGTGGATCTACATCCTTTTGACAAAACTTAAGAAATAGTATATATTGGATGAGTTTTGATACACATATACTTACCTGTATTTTTAGAGACATAAAACAAATGTTGTAATAAGGTGTTTTAAATAAAAAATAACACAAAAATAATAAATAAAACAAAATTAATTTTTATGCATTTAAGTTCGAATTTGGGTAAAAAAGAAATAGATCTCTTAACTCAATCAATTGAGTTACGTGAACATCTACGATTAATTTGTCTTATTATACATCTATAAGTAGATTGAATTTTTCTATGCTCTTTTTACCCAAATGTTTAAAACATATATCCCTAATTTAAATTGTTTGCCCTTGAGTCGGTTCTACATGCATTATTGTTTTAACAAAATTAATATTGAAAAAATTATTATTTCAAACATATTAAATAATCGTGGATTTCTATTAGCAACACTCTAATACTCCACTCGTTTTACAATAAATATAGTTTAAGATTTTTGTATACGTATTAAAAAATATAATAATTAAATAAAAAAGATAATTCATTTTCACTATTATCAATATAAAATACAGTAATATTTTATAAATTATACATATAATAATTATTAAACGATAGTATAAAAAATAATTAAAATTATATTAAAATTTAACAATAAAATTCATTTTGAAATTTATTTTTGTTTGTTAAAATGATATTGAGACGGAGAGAGTGGTGTTTTTTGAGTTTGATCTATTTTCAAAAGTGATACTACTGCAGCAACTAACTTGGCTTTTATTGATTGTATTTTTTTAATGATGAGATGGTAAAAAGTGGATCTCATTTCCATAAAAGGAACCTTTTTTATTGTACTCATCGAATACCTAGCTAAAGCACAGAGTTTCAAATAAGAATCTCAAAAAAAGAAAGAAAAAAATGACAATGATACACAGGCTGCGAAGGTACTACTACCACTGCACAGACAAAATCATTAACCCTTTTCAGACAAAATTACCAAAAACAAAAATAAGAGAAGTTTTTTCTTTTTTTCAAAAAAATAAGAGAAGAAGTAAAAACAGTCCACATGTTCCATAAATTTGTTCAAATCCCACGAACACCCTCACATTGATTAAGAACACCAAAAACTCATTTAATATTCTGGTAGTTGGATTAAATCAAGAATTAAAATGTTCCAACTTCAAACTGAACTTATACAACTTGCAACAGATCAGTCTGTGATTTTGTTGAAACTTTAATTTTTTTTTTATTAAATTACAATGACACAATGTAATTCTACCGAATTCAAATATACATAAATTCAGTAAAAGAACATAAACTTGTTAAAAGGAAAACAAAAGAATCTATGGTTGTTGATTCAAAACCCACTAAATAGCAATTACAAATATGACCTAATTGCTATGAGGAGGAAGAATAAAACAAACTGAAAAGAAAAAAAAAATTGATAAAACCAATGTGATTGAAATAAGGAAGATAAAAACAGACACTAGAGAACAAAATTCACATTTAATTATCAAGTTATATCAGGTGAGTATATTTTTGCAAACATTATTTCAAAAAATTAATTAAATGAGAAGTACTAATATGAATGAAAAACCGTACCTTGAAAATCTGAAACATTTACTACTACTACATGAGAAGACAGATAGATTGAAAGAAAGGGAGGAGCAGCGAGTAATAAAGATCGGCGATTGAGTTGAATATGCGGAGCAAAGGGTCTGTTCCTGTGAATTCAGAAAGACAATATGTAGATTTGACAGTCCCTCTTTGGACATTTATTTTTTATATAGAATCTTAGTTTTTAAATATAAAAATTAAGAAAATCCATAATAATAATTCATCCTTCTAAAATAATTGATTCACTTATAAAATAAAATTATTTAAAAATATATGATTATTTAAATTTTAATATATTTTTAATTCTATTATTTAATAAATATTATTTGAATCATTTTCATTTTAATATCTTTTGTCATACATTTATATCGTTGATAATGTATTAAAGTAGTATTTTATCTTTTATATTTTGACAATTTTTTTTATATATGTAAAATAATCAGATAATTCAATTAAAATGAGATAGAGAAAATATTAAATATTAATTTTATTAATAAATTGTATTATTTTTTAATTTATTTATTGAGAGATATAATAAATTACTTTTCTGAATATAGTATATATTGTTAATTATAGAAAGAAAAAAATATTTACTATAAGTAAGCATATTTCAGAGGAAAAAAATTAATAATTTTTTTATTAAAAATAACTGCTGAAGTTAAAAATCATTAAAAAAAATATTAAAAACATTTTATATTCAACGACGGAAGTAGTAAATAAAAATATGAGATTAAAAACTATACGGTTAATGCAATCAAAAATCTTGATTGAGAGTACCTATGTATGTAAAATATTTACTTCATCTCTCAATACTTTAACAATAAAAAAAATTGGTCAAAAATAATAAAAATTTGTTAATAAAAAATAATAAAAAAATTGTCCCAAATTAAATGATATTTTTAAATTTTAATAGTATAATATTAATTTTTTTTATATAATTAAATCTTCGAATTAATATTATATGTATTATTCTAATATATTATATACTACTTTGTATTTGTGATAACAGAAAATACACCTATAAATAACAAATATAATTTAGTAAAATTATAATTCTCGTTTTTATTTATATTAATTATTTCATATAATGTGTGACATAAACAAAATTGATATTAATTGAAAGATAAATGCAACACAAATTTTGATTAGGACTTAAAATAAAATATATTATAGTCAGAGAAATTTTGAACCTTAACCAAATCACAATTTTGTGTAAAAAAATAATTACAATTCGTTTAAACAAAATTTCAACTATTAACTTACAAATTTGTGTCTTAATATTTAGTACTATAAATCCCATAAACACAACTCATATATAATTATAAGAACATTTGATATATTTATTGGACATGAGTTCAAAACACCTTATATATATATATATATATATATGAGGTTAATTTAAAGCACTCTTATGTAAAACTTTTCTTACCTCGATCAATCATAAATCATTCAATCTATAAGTTTCTAGTTAAATATGGTTAAAGTATATATTTTTAATGAATTTGTTATTATGATTTATTGACATTTTAAAAATCCTTACACATTTAGTTCAAATCGAATAAATCATCTAGATTATTATTATTTATAATTTATTAATTATAAAAATCTGAATTTATTTATAATCACATAATATTAATGTTCATTTAAAAAATAATCATTTTTTAACATATATTCAATAATTATTTTAACTAAAAGAAAAATAAATAAAGTATAGATTTATAAGAAAGATAAATTTATATTAAAAGTATCAAATAAGATTAATTTTCCAAGAATATAAAATAAAATAAAAACAGTAAAATTATGTATCGTCGCATAATTAAATTTTAATGAAAAAAAATAAAAACGCAAATGGTTTAGATAAAAAATAAAAGTAACTAGTAAATTAATGAGTTTTTCGTGGTGTAAAATATCAGTATATTAGTATTATGTTGTTTTATCTTTTTGCTTGGGTTTAGTTTATGCCTCGAAATATTTATTATCTTTTAACAATATTTTATGTTTGTTGATTTTGCTAAATCATGTCAACTTAGTTGGAAAAGATGACTTTGCGTAACTCATTCTGCGCAGTCTTATTAAAAAAAAAAAGTTAGATAAAGAGGGAGAGATTTTCATCTCACCGACTAAGAGTGTTTGGATTGAATGACACATGTATCTTCTAATATAATCACTGTTTTAGGTTCAAATCTCTCCTTTTTTTTTGGTTTAGGCATGCAACAACTTTTAAACATTTAGTGAGAGTTTGTCGTTCTTTGTATCTCACAAGACCCAAGAGATTAGTATTGATGATTGTGCAAGGAGATCACGGTTTACGCAAAAAAAAAAAAAAAAAAAGGAGACAATCCTTCATTTGAACTTGAGTGAGGGATACTAGGCCTCAAAAACCGTGTAATATGCGATAAATTTCTCTCTAGTCTCATTTGAAGTGGCTTAGATGTTAATTGTTAATATGTTTATTAAGGAGAATTTATACTCAAATTTATTATATTTTAAGCACGGAGTCTCTTCCGCTGTACCTAAATCACATTGATAAAATAGGATGTTTTTATTCTAGAGATATTTAATATAATTTCTAATTTATTCAAAAATATTTTCTTAATACTGCATTCTAAAAAAACTTTTTACATTAGAAAAATTGTCTCAAACGTATTCTAAAAGGTTCTATATTTTGGTTTTTCATTTTTAAAATTTATTTTGAAAATAAGATATATGACATTAATATGGCATTAAGTTAGTTTTTCACTTATTTTAAAAATATTTTTTCTCTAAAAGTTAAAACAATAAAAGCATTTTTACCTAAAATATTGGTTGTTTTAGAAAATTCAAATAATATAAGAATTTAATTTATGTATACTGTCACAATAATTTTTTTTATTTAAATCATATATGTCGTTAATATAAAGAGTTTCTACACTGTTAGTTGGTCACAATTGTTTAATCATTTGAAATATTTAATTTTTACTATAATTATCTCTAAAGTTATGTTTATGAATGATTGTGATATATTAAAAATATAAAACTTTTTATATCGTCATGCACGAAAATTAAACTTATAACATTTTACATTGTCAATCAATTATAATCATCAAATAATTTAAAATATTTGATTTTAATCATCACTATTTGCAAAGTAACGCATATGAGATGTTTTGATTTATCGAGAGTATATAATTATTTACATTAAACATTTTTTTGTTCTATATTTACATAATTAAATGGGTAAAGAATAAATAAATTTATTCTTTTACATTTATTGTTTTTAATATGTATGCCTAGATCAAATATTAAAGGATCATGTTGATAGTTTATGATTTTTTTTTACTGTGAACCCAATATTCAATCATTTAATATCACATGGCTTTTTTATATTCAATTTCTATTTACGATATTTATTATAAGAATTTATTTTTAGATATTTTCCTGATCTAATTATAAGAAAAAGACAAAAAATTTAAGATATATTTATTATTTAAAAGACTTTTAATTTTCATTTAAATATTTGTATTTTCAATATTAATAAATATATTTAATTCTTCATAATTTTCTATGAGAATATAGTTGGTAAAATATCTAAAAATCTATTATAATTAATTATTTTTACAGATTTTGATATATATTTTTTTTTCTTGGTGAAGTTATTTTTAAATAAATTTATTTTAACGGTCAATTAAGGATGATTCAATTGATAAGAAATTAACTCACCACTACAAAATCACAAATTAAAAAGTTTAAAACCCAGAGTTCAACTCTTCTAAATTTTTCTTTTAATATTAAAAAAAGTTTAATTCAGCAAGTTGTATTACCTCTATCAAGTAGATGCATGTGGCTCTCGTTTGAATCACATATATAAGTCCCTAAATTAAATTAAAAAGAAAGTTTTAACAAAAAAATAATAATTAAATTCTCACTTTCAAAGAGATTTTTTAGGATATTATATTTTGAATTCGAGTAAAGTGACTTTAACTAAAATAATTTTAAGCAGACTATACTTCAGATTGCTAAAACATTTTCTACTTGTGCAATTATCTCTCTCTAATCTCTCTAAAATAGAAAACAATTTCGCTCTATTATAAATATTTTCTATTTTCAGTCTTTATTATAATAATTTTTGAAAGTGTATTCACGGATTGCACAACTTGTCTGTCTATCAATGATCAATCTATTTAGAATATATTTCGAGATGCTACAAAGTATATTAATTTTATTTATTTTATAAAATCAAGAAATAATAAAGAAAAAGAAAACCAAGAAGTTAACTAGTATTAAATTTGGGATAGTTGTTTTGTGGTAACACATAGAGCCACCTAGAGAAAGGAAAGATGGTGTCAATAATCGAGCATGTGGTGTTGTTCAAGGTCAAAGAAGACGCTACACAATCAGAAATTGATTCCATGATAGAACGACTTAATTCTCTTGTCACCCTCGAAAAGCCACAACCACTTTACCTCACAATGGGTCCATTGGTAAGTAGTATTCGATCCTCATCCCTTTCTTCACCTTTCAATTTCACTCACATACTCCATATCCGATTTAGTTCCAAGGAAGACCTTCATGCCTATGCGGTGCACCCTAAACACGTGGCAGTAATCAAAGCCAACGCGTATTTGGTTGTTGATATCATGGCCCTTGATTGGGTCACTGAGGTTCACGGTGATGAATTGGTTCTGCCACCTGGATCTGCTTTGAGAGTTGTGTTCTTTAAGTTGAAGGAGGGTGTGGGTGAACAAGTTAAAGATGAGGTTTTGAAGGGTATAAGTGGAATTCGACATGAGAAGGTTGTTCAGTTTACTTTTGGGGAAAATTTCTCTGTTGGTAGAGATAAAGGGTTTACCTTTGCTTCGGCTGCGGTTTTTTCGGGTTTAAGTGAGTTGCAGGAAGCTGATTCGGACGAGTATTACATGAATGATAAGATTAAGAACAATTTGGATACAGTACTTGTTCTTGATTATGTGCCACATGGCCAAACAACGTCTTGAAGACCGACTTGGATTATCACTTTGGTTTCAAACTGCATCCAATCCTGAAGAGATGGTTGTTCTTTTTTTTTTTTTTTTAATGTATAAAATTAAATATGGTCTTGTTTACTAGCTGAATTTTATTTAAGCATTGTGATGTGATGTTAGGTGCGACGACATCCGACCTATATTTATTTATAAACTGCAATATGTTTTTTTTTTATATATATATATATACTTAAATATCCTGTATTTTGAATTAATGTGATCTAAAATACTAAATGGGCGAAACATAAATTCAAAATTTTTATTTATTAAAATCCATTTTCTTCTCGAGTTAAATCAAATATAATATTTTAAACTAATCAAATAATTAATTTAAGTGGTTACTAAATTTCAGATGTATTGTTCGGAAAAAAAAATATAAGTTTGAATTCTAAATAAAATAATTTTACCTAGACTTTACTTCACATTTATAAAACCCATTAGCTGAACCAAATGGCAAAGGGTACTTTACCTTCATTTGTTTTGTTCTTTTCATGGATTGCATAATATTTTCTTAACTCTCTCTCTCTCCCTCGATGTTATGCACTTTTTTCAAGAGATGATATGCTTTTTAAGTTTAGGTGGAGTTTACTATACACAACTTAAAATTGTATTTAACGCAATAAATATGATTGAAAATTAGTTACAGTGGCAGAATGGTAAGCAATGCAATCAGGCATGAGGTGGAACACCTATATAAATAATACATATTGAGAATAATGATTGTGGCCAAGGTGCCAAAATAGATTTGTGGCAACCATAATCAACCGTTTGTGTAACAATACACAATTTCTAGTTCTTTAGCTTATACCGAGTTTGATTTTATTATTATTATTATTATTATTATTATTATTATTATTATTATTATTATTATTATTATTATTATTATTATTATTATTATTATTACCTTAACTATTTTTTTATCTTTCCAATTTGATTTTTCAGCTTATGTTTGAATTGATGATGAAATTGGCAAAATCATAATAACTCATCATAATTTAGTCAATCCAAAAGTTAAACCAAACATGTATGTTTGAATAGAAGAGTAGAGTAACTTAAACCAATCACTATCAATTGATATTTTGAGAAAGTTTATGATGGACTCGTATGAGACTTTGTGAATGACACACTTGTCAATATTGGGCTGCCTGAAAATTTTGCGTCTCTTGTTTGACAATGCATTACTACTTCGAAAATGTGAGTTTTGTGCAACGGAGAAGACTTGGAGGAATTTTTGCTGTCGAAGGCTAGTTGCCAAGGAGATCTCATGTCCCCTTATTTGTTCGTTCTTTGCTTGGATAAACTTTTCCACCTCGTCAATGTGATAGTGGACCAAAATACTTGAAAGCCTATTCAACTTGCAAGAGGATGTCCTAATCTTACATATTTAGCTTTTGCTTATGGTATTGTTTTATTTGCAGAAGCTAATCCTAATAAAATGCATGTCATTATCTATATTACTGATAGTTTTTGTGAGTCTTCGGGTCAAAAGTGAACAAGGAGAAAACAAGAACTTATAAAAAAGTGTCACTCGTAATATGAAGCAACAAATTTGTAATATTTCTCAATTTCAAATGATTTATGATATTGGGAAGTACTTGAGAGTTATCCTATTTCATAACAAACTTAGTAGACATTCTTTTTAGTTTATTTGGGATAAGGTTGACCAGTGTTTTAGTGGGTGGAAGGTGTGAAATATATGTTTTACAGAAAAGCTCACATTAACGAAATTAGTTATCCAAGCTTTCTCAAGCTATGTGTTGCAAGTTGTTCACCTTCTTAGATCAATCTGAGATGTAGTGGATAAGAAGGGTAGAAACTTGTTGTGAGGAGATTCTAAAAATAGTAGGAAAGTTCATCTAATTTCATGGGAAGAGGTGTGTGTTCTCAAATGCTTTGGTGCCTTGGGATTGCAATGGTGCGAGACATCAATAACACATCTTTGGTCAAGGTTGGATTAGCCATTTGCTCAAATCCTGAAGCTCTTTGGATCAGAGTCATATGAAATAATTATAAATGTGGTTCAACTAATATTCCCAAGGTTTTAAAGGCTAAGTCAAACTCAAATTTTTAGAGAGGGTTGTGTGCTAATTGAGATATTCTGATCGCTAATCCTAGTAAAAGGAATGGTAATATAGTTTATACTAACTTTTGGACATAGGCTTGGGTTCCTTTGATGGTTGCATTGTGGATACCATGGAATGTTAGATTCTAGATATTGAGATATGGAAAAATGTGGCGAACTTTGTTAACGATGGGGTATGCAGAACATACAATATATTACTTTTTTGATTCCGTTTGAAGTCCTTGAACGCATTTGCACTATGCCCACACCTCGTTATGTTACAGGTGATGATTTGGTTATTTGGACTAGGGATCTAGACATGTCCCTTTATTCTAGAGGAGCCTATTACGCGATAAAAGACTTGGATAATAGAATGATGGAAGATAAATTTTAGTGGATTTGGAAGTGGTTAGTCCTAAATATTTGAGCGACTTGATGTGGAAAGTTGCTCATGGTTGTTTGCTTACAAAACTTTGACGAGTTTGCCGTCATATACTATTAGTGACCAATATCTAGTTTGTGGGAACGTTAACGAATCAATCCTTCATATTTTGCATGATTTTCAACTTGTGTCAGCATGTTTGCCATAATGTGTTTCATGTTAATACAACTAATGAGTTTTTTACTTCATATCTAAATAAATGACTCTTGAATAACTTGAAGAGTGTTTCTATGGACAATGGCCTAAACTGGAGTGTCTTATTTGTTTTAGTGATGGACACTATGTAGAATGCTCAAAACGATATAATATTCTCCAATATCGTTTAAATTGCGTCTGACATAGCCACCAAAGTCAGGTACTCGAAGAATTCAATATCGAATACTCATCTAATTCATGCTCATCTTGCGGGTGTGTCGGCTCCTCTCAACATTGGTTTGCTTGGAAATTCCTCTAGGATGGTTGAGTGGCTCTTAATTGTGATAGTGGAATTCAATACTCGAATGGAATGACAACTTGAGGAGTATTGGTTCATGTTCACACTGGTGCTTTCATATTTGGATACTTGTATGCGTCAATGGTATGCACAATCTTGATGGCTGAACTTTGAGCTATATACAACGGTTTGGAATTGGCTTTTTCTATAGGGTTCATAAATATTGATATATGATAAGACTCTCAATTGTTCTTTAATTATGAAGAATTGTTCTAATAGAAATTAATGTTGTGGTATTTTCGCTTATATGGAGAAGATGCTTGCAAAGTTGGATCACTTTAAGATATCTCATGTCCATTATGAAGTCAATCAAGTAGGAGATAATTTTGCTAAATTCAGACTTTCTCCTCCTCGAATCTACCGCATTTTTAATATTGTATTTGATTTCTCCTCATTCACCATATTAACATTTAGGAGTTTGATAGCCTTTCTTAAAAGACTTTGGGTTTGACTCCATATTGAGAAAAAAATCACGTCCAGTATATATAACTAAGATTTATAAACTTGCCATTATGTGCATATACACGTCACATGTTTATCCACCATTAAAATAATTTATTGGAGTTATAGTTTGTTTTAAAATAATACAACCAGGTCATTTGCATCTTTTTCATGAGGTGATGGTGTGCTATCATCCTTTGCAGAAGCCCAAAATGTTGGAGTTGTTTTTAATAGGTCTCTCAAATGATTCTTAAATATTATTAATTACTCTTTGAGTCATTAAGCCCATATTTTATAGGCGCCACAGCTACTATGTGCAACTTTTTTCTTTTGGCAAAAAGCAAACTGAAGCCATTTTGTTAAAAATAATAAACTAGATAATACTCGTTCCATGTTTTTTTATAATTGAAGCAGATTTCACCAAAAAAAAAATGGTGGAACTCATACATTCCAACTAACGAAACATTGTATATTAGAGAAATTATGTAAAATGTGTTGTTAGTATTATTTATGTTGGAGCATAGAAAAAAATGAGAGCTTTGTTAAACATGTGGCCACCATAGCAAATAAGTGGACAGAAAAATTCCAGAAAGAATAATTATATTTTTGAGAGCGTGAAAATTTACAAATTGTGGTAATTTGATTAAAAGAAAACATGGGAGGGTGTATAAGTAAAATCGGTGCAAAAAGCATTACCTTCCTTTTTGTTATGTCAGGATTGGAAAGTAGCCGAATAAGTAGTCTCTGAGAAATATACCGTGCACCCTCCACTTTGACCTTCTACTCCCCATTTGTGAAATGTCCTAATTGTCCTTTTTACTAACTATAAACCCATCTCAAAAAAATTATCATTCACTTTTTCACCCCCTTCATTCGAAACCTACAGAATTCACCCATAATTCGAAACATTCAAATCTTCGAATTTTGTAAATTTTCGAAAGTTTTGAAGAAGTTGAAACCTTCGAAGTAAAATTTTCTCCTAGATTATCGATGGTTTTATCAAACTCCTCGAATGTTTACATCACAAATTCCAAAATTCATCAACACTTTCGAAATTTTTGAAAGTTTCGAAAGATATATAATTAAAAAAAGTTTCAAACATTTTTGGAAGTTTCGTGTGAAGCTGAAAGTTTCGAACAATTTCGGAAGTTTCATTTGAAGTTGAAAGTTTCAAAAACTTTACTTTAACTTTACCACGGACAATCAATGGAAAAATAAAATACGAGGATATTTTGAAAACTTAAGTTGAGTTGCATTTTTTTTAACATTATTCACATATTATTTTTAACGTTACCTACACACTAACTATGAAATCTTCTTAAAAAAAAAATTTATTCAATAACAAATTTACACACGGTTATTCCGTAGGTAATTAATGATTTATCCACGAACTAAAATCCGTAGGTAATTTTCCAAAAGGTTTCTGGATAATTTTGAAAGTTTCCAAATCTGAAAAATTTTGAAGTTTTCAAATTTGAAAAGTTTCGAAAGTTTATAAATTTGGAAAGTTTCGAAATAGAAAAATTCCAGAATTTCGAAAGTTTCCAAATATAAAAAATTTTGAAGTTTCCAAATTTGAAAAGTTTCAAAAATTTGGATAATTTAAAATTTTCGAAATTATTCATTTTGAAATTTATTATAAATGATTAAAAAGGTAAAATTGTCTTTTCATGTATCTTAAGAAGGTGGCAGGTACAGCTGTGGGGGTGCTCGGTAAAAATCTTATAGTCTCTCGAATGGTTCATGACCCTCCTTTTGGTCCAGCCCAGTTCAGCCCAGATATATTTTATGGACCTGGCTCCTTATTTAAGACAACAACAACTTGCAAATTAATTTATTGACTAATTAAATAAAATAAAAAATAAAAAGGCAGAAATACGATTGAAGTGTAAAGTGATTGACTGCTATCCAATCCTCACTCCGTAGTGGAAACGATGCTGTGTTTGAGAACTCGCATAACATTTTCATTTCGCTCCTCTTCATTTCGTGTCCCTTCTTCATCTCCAAAACACCTCTCACTTCAGGTTCGATCCTGGCCGTCCAGATCTTCAATCAAGACAATGTCAACTCAATCCAAAACCGTTGAACATATCGTGCTCTTCAAGGTCAAAGAAGACACCGAACCCTCAAAAGTAACTGCCATGGTAAACGGACTAAGCTCCCTTATTTCATTAGATCAAGTCCTCCACCTTACCGTAGGCCCTCTCCTACGCAATCGTTCCACCTCATTAACCTTTACTCACATGCTCCATAGTCGCTACAAGTCCAAAGAAGATCTCGAAGCTTATTCCGCACACCCTAGCCACGTCAGCGTCGTTAAAGGAAACGTCCTTCCAATCGTAGATGACATCATGGCTGTTGATTGGATCGCTGAGGTTCTTAACGCTGACGTCGTTCCGAAACAGGGTTCGGCGATTCGTCTCACGTTTTTGAAATTGAAGGAGAATGCGGTTAGCGATGAAGTGTTGGATGTTATTAAAGGAATTCCGGATAAATTTGAACAGATTAATCAACTCAGTTGTGGGGAGAATTTCTCACCGGCGAGAGCTAAGGGTTATTCGATTGCTTCGTTAGCGGTTTTTCCAGGAGTTAGCGAGTTGGAAGCGGTTGATTCGAATCATGAGTTGGTGAATTATCAGAAGGATAAGGTTAGGGATCGTCTTGATAGTGTGCTTGTGGTTGATTATGTGGTGCCTCCGTCGGCTTCTCAATCTGCAAGCCTTTGATGATGAGGTTATTTCTTTTCAATCAATGTTTTTGAAATTTGACTTGTTATAATTGGATTTAATAAATCTCTCTGCTCTGTCTGTTATGATGCAATGTGGAACATTAATAAGGTTTGATACTTTCACTGCAGTGTAATATTGTGTACTGTTTTCTCTCAATTTTAAACTCTTCTAGATGTAGTTTCATGGTAAATGTTTGTAGCTAGGGTGTTCACTCAATGAATCCGATTATCCAATCTAATTCGAAGTGTTGGATTTGGGAATTTTTTTAGTACCAAGGTGGTTTGGTTCGGGTAAAAGGTGTTGAACATGACTCATAAGTAGTATCAAATTGGTAGGGGGGAGAGAGCAGAGAGAACATTGCTCCTGTCCTTGTGGTTTGGCCACTATTTGTTGGGGAGGCGATTGTCCTTTGCAATAGGATTCAGGGGCATTGCTGTAATTTCGATATTAGTATTATTTATATAAGACTTGTAATACTGTAAAGCCTAATTCCATACACATAAATAAAACGGAACTATAACTACAACGCAACTATCATTGGTCGAGCTTCGTTCTCTTTATTCTTTTTAAGATCGGATTATTGTATGATGTTAAATTTGCGAAACCAAACCTATTGATAGAAAAATGCGATTTTTTTTGTATGTAGTTGAAGATTTTTATGTATTGAATTTAGAGTGTTTCAATTTTGTTCATTGCTATGAAATTGTCCTAAGTATGGAATTTTCATGTGATAGAATGTCATTTAATTGTAATTTTTGGATTTTGAAAAATATGATGACTTATGACCCGATCAATAAGCTGGGTTGGTTTGGGTTTTACAGATTTTTTTGTTTTTGACTCGAACTGGATGTTAAATTTTGACTGGAACTAGTAATGGGAGTTTATAAAAATTGACCCGATCGTGTGCACATCTATTTGTAGCCGGGGAGTTTGTTTCAGAGTTAAAAATTCTACTCCCATGAATGAATTTGATTTATGGGTATTTTATAAAAACTGTGTTTGGATAATATTAATATTCTTAAGAATTATTTGTAAGAATGAGAATATTGATAGTTACCTAAATTGTGTTTGTAGGAATTTGAATTATAGGTTTTTTTGTACCTGAGAATGGATTGTTCCTGGAATTAATTTTCTAAATTATTTTTTTAATCATGAAACAAACACCAAAATGTAATAATTTTTTGAGCGGACTCAAATACGCTCATCCACACTGTACCCATTTCTCATGTATGGAGCGAAATAATTTTTGGTAGATTCCACGTTTTTAAAACTCTCTTAACATTTCTCGTCTATTGAACATGATATGTTCTTTCTCTCTTTCCAATCTTTTTCTCCCCTAAATTCTCTCTCTCTCTCCCATCAACTTCTCTTAAAACAAACACATCCTTAGAGAAGAAGTTACAAAGGTTATGACTGCATTTCAAAGGAGGTGGTCGTGGTTGCTCCTCCATTAAATTAAACCATTTTCGCCAAACAAACAAAGCTCGGTTCCCAGTTAGCTTCTCCTCCACCTCCATATGTGTTCTTTGAAAATTGTCTCTCAAATGCGATGAACCTTCTTAACGATCACTTCGTATTGGTTCATTTTTCACCAGTTCCTTCATTTTCTCTGAATATTGTCAATAGGTTGGATCTTCAAAGGAGCCATGCCTCCCAAAACTTCATAAAAAAAAAAAAAAATACAATATCTCCCTCTCCCCCTATCTCTTTGTGAACTACGTCCATATTTTAGCTTCCAATTTCAGTATGTCATCACAGTTATGAGTCAACTGGAGGACGACACATGGTGGGGAGAGTAGGGAGTGTGTAACTACTAGGGAGGAGCCTAAGGTTTGCTGAAGAGAAGCGATTAGGGGTGATGTTCATGAGCTGTAAGTGTTTTCCATTTTTATAAGCTCTATTTGCAATTTTTTTCTTCCAAAAAACCTAGCGGCGAAACTTCCATACACTAATGTTCCATTTGGTAAAATTAAGCTATAACTTAACTGATAGTTGAAAAATTAACTGATTGAAGTTATAAAATGGTTTTGGTAAATTTATATTTTACGGTTTACAATTTGACATAAAAAATAAATTTAACTTTATGAATTTCTTATAAGATGAATAAGATGAAAGATTTTATGAGTTATTTTGGCAAGGAACTAAAGAAATTGAGTCCAACTCTATTCATGTATGCATTTGTCAATTTTATGTTATGTGACAAATATTTTTGGCATACACGAATATAAATTTTTTGTTGTGAATTTTTTTGGCAAGAATTGAAAAAATAAATGTGTTATGGTATCACTATGAAAAAAAAAACATAAGTAATAACACCGAGAAGAAGATATTAAAGATAGTGGATGAATAGTAAGTTAGTACTACAATTACGTTTTATATATAAAAAATAATAAAAATAAATTAATGAGGTTATAAAAAAAAAGTGTAAAAAACTATAAGCTATAAACTCATACGCTACTTAAAATAACATGTTAGAATAAGCTACAAGTTTATGAGAAAAATTTATTTACTAAACATATCTCATTTAATCCAACAGGTTTATAAGCTAGTTTAATAAACTACAACCTAACTTATTATCGCTACCAAATAGTCCATAAGTGCAAAGAGATGTGATATGGTTTTGGAAACATGCCATAACATATTAAATGTTCATAATTTTTTTTACCATCTCAGCTGTATGAGACACTTTATTTGCAATTTTAACATATACTATTAACAAAAAGTGACTCATTTGACTAATTCACATAGAACAACATATTTTTATCAACTTTTAGTAAACTCACCATTATCATTAGAGCAAAGTGGAAGATAATGCAAGGAAATTGATACTCATAATATTAATTAGATAGTGCAGTTGAAAAAAGAAATTAATATTACATTAAAAATTAAAATTTTCATTTATTTTGAGATAACGGCCGAGGTGTATAACTCCTGCCGGAGTCTTTTACTTACTTTGGGCTAACTTGAAAATCTAGTGTCTCCATGACACTCACTCCAATATAGAATCAATAATCCAGATCTTTGGTCTTCAAATGATAAATTTGACTAACAAAACTTAGTCACCTTAAGATGAAACACTAAGAGAAGTATTTAACCACTATAGGGTAGAAAATCAAAGAAAGTGATAATTGATTTACTACTATAGGTAGAAGCACAAATATTTAAAAGTATTTAACCAAACATATAGAGAAAAATAAAATATTTAACTACCATAAGGTGAAAACATATAAGAAAGTCAATAATGGCTAAAAGTCAAAGAAGTATACCACCGAATTTTATGGTGCATGATAACCTTTCCACTATTTGAAATGAACTCATTGTGTGTGTTTGAGTACTAAACTAATAATACACCAAAGGATAAAAATATTCACCTTTGGCCAAATACAAAGCATAAACATCTTGTGAGTACCCAAATGAAATTTAACTAGTCAACACAAAAAATCTCCAATCTTGAAAGTGACACAACAAACCATTTAAATTCTTTTGTAAACTTGGTCTTCAAAGATTGCAATTATGAAAAACATCACCACTTTTTCCATGAATTGGAAGGTTTCTTTTTTGACATTGTGCAAGATGTAGAAGTGGCTATTGAAATTTTCTCAAGAAAATGATGAAAAAGAAATGGAAAGAAAGAGGATGATTGGAGATTTTCTTGAGTAATGATTAGGATCATTTCTTCAAGGAGGATTACATGACTCTAATATTTTGTTGAGAATCATGGTTGAAACCAAAAAAGAGATAAATAATTAAAGAGAAATATGTAACTTAAAACGATAGTGTGAAAAATTATGATACAATTAATATATTATACACATTTATATCAAACTTTTAAGGTAACCACTGTAATTACTTAATATAATTTTAACACATATCTAACTATATTCAACTATATTTAACCCTCGTTGATGAACTAAAAGATCTATTTGTGTATTGATATTCTTAAAACACCATTTTGTATGGGGATATGTTGAACCCTAACTTCTTATTTTCAAAGTCACTTTGTAGTAATCATATGAGTATGTTTAGAAAATTAAACTAAATGTCACTGTTATCACAATGAATGTAAAAAGGATCATTTTGAATTTATAATATATTATTAATTATTTTAACAATTTTATTATTTACTTAATATAATAATGCATATTATCATCTAATTAATATGATGCATATCACTTTAACTTATTAAATTCTGCTTTGCACTTGCATTTATGTTTATTATGAACACACCAACACTTATAGTGTCAACTCAACAAATTCGAAAGTTTAAAGAGATTTTTAAAACGAGGCTTTTGTGGTACAAATGACACTAATTTTGAATAATAACATATAAATTAAGTAGTTTTTTCTTCTGTGTATTTTTTTATTAAAAACTCAAAAATACATCTTTAAATTAATCTAAAAAACATTAAAGGTGAGAAAAAAATTATCCTTAAAACAAAAATAAATAAATAAAAACTTATTGAGAATAACACTTTGTAAAACTTATCAAGTACTATTTCAATAACATTTTTATTTATTTTTTTCTTTTTAATATATACTTCTTATGATTACTAATATAAACAAAAATTAAAATATATTTGATCTAAATTTTGAATCAAATATATCTTAATTTTGACTTATATTTGTATTTGTGAATGAAGTATTTTATAGAGTGTATAACAACATTAATTAGAGTGTCTTGAATGGTGCAGACAACGAAAGCTTAAACATTCCTTTTATACTGACTCTACTCTATTTAATTAAGGCGGCGGAACAGCTACATATCATGTCTAATTTAGATTAGCCGATTGAACATTTGAGATCGGATGAAAGAGAAAGATTCAAAATATACTCAATTATGTTAAATCACAGCCGGTGTCTAACCGATGCCAATGCGTTGCACGGGGACAAATTCTAATGTTGATTAATATTTTATTATTTTAATAATTAATTTTTTGTTGGTCAAAATAATTCTCATTAATCAATTCAGTGTAATAAATAAACAACATATTGAAAGCTCATAAATAATTTTCATTTATTTGAATGACTTGATACATCAAACAAAAATCAAATGACATGAAAGTAATAAGTTGAACCTCGTAAAGGAAAAACATGATTTCACTCTCATAAAAAACAAATAAATAACTTAGAATTGAAAAAATTACCCTATAAAAAAATTTTAGCATACACATTTACTAATTGTTAAAAATTTCGTTGTATATAATATTTATTGTGTCAGTAAAATAATTTTCAGTCGATTATGAATATATAGTACACATATAGAAAAATGAATAATTTTTTAAAATAAATTATTTTCTGTTAAATATCAATTAACAAATATATATACACACACGATTACAAACATTTGGATATATGAAATAGTCAAATAAAAGAAAAAAACTACAAATTTAGCCCGGTCAATTAACATGATTATCATTGTTAACTTTGCCTCAAAACTGAGCACCTCTTGAAAACTCCATCAATATATAGCAACATTTGTCAAACAAGAATAATGCATGAAATAATCATCTACCCGCAATTAAAAAAAAACCAACAACTATAGTAACTCGATGAAGATTTATCATTTAGACAAAGAGGCGAAAATTTCAAAACAAAATTATTGTAAGCTGAGGACACAAGAAGATATTAAAATTACTTATTTCATGAAAGATAATATTTAAGATTATTTTAAAAATTACTTATTCTGCAATTGCAATATATAAGTAGAAAACCAACAACATATTATTACTTGGGTCATGAAACCAAAAAAAAAAAAAATAGAATACCAAAATTAAAATTCTTAATAATTAAAAACTAAATAAAATTCCATCTAATCAAAGTGAAATTCAACCTAAACAAATAACTAAAAAAATATGTAATTGATAGCCTTACGAGACAGGTGGCTTATCCAAGAAAACCATAAATCACATGTGACAAAACAATGTTATTATGGTTCCAAAGATGAATGTAAATGCAAGTATATATCAAAACACTTATAACCATGGCTTCTTTCTCTGACCGTTTCTCTTATCAAGTTACAAAGTTTAAACAAAGGACAATATCTTTAGCAATTATGCAATACAACATAAAACTAACCATATATAAAATAAACAAACCATCAATATGAAGATTACAAACACATGATACAAATGAAAAATCCTAGAAACTAAAAAGATATTACATACAAAGAAACATAATCTAACCATTTTATGTTTCAAAACTTAATATTAAACACTAATTACAATTCCTAACTTACACTAAATATATACATTTCTATACAATATATGGATTTCCACATCCATTTGCAGAAAAAATATTTCATCTTTCATATAATGTGATAGTAGTACATAATAGTCCAAAGTAGCATATTCTACCTCACTCTTTAATATGATTGTTAAGTCATATATTTCTCTTCTTTTGTAAAAAATATACTAGAAAACACAAAGAATTATAAAAGTGAGAGGAATTGGAATAAATACATAAAATAAAATATAGTTGTGCCGTAATGCTTGGAATCTTGAATTGACCAATAGATAACGGCAAATTCCAAAATAGTATTTCAATTATTTTGATGAATGAGTTTTGCCATTTCAAAGAAGAATTCATAAATTTTAAGAATTTTAAGAAATATATGATTTTTTAAAGACAGATGATGTGAATTAAAATTGAATAAATAAAATGCTATTTATATATAAAAAATCCTAAAGAAGTGAAGATGCATCAGAAATGTGAACATTAAGTGCTTTTTGTTACCAATGTTCACACATGCATCAAATACACAAATAAATCGACGGTGGCTTTAATACTTTTTCAAATAAATTGAATCGACGGTGACCGAACATTAATTCTCCATAGATTTTTAAATCAATGCTTCAAGGAAACAAATCGGTGTTTTGGAGGAAACGAAAATTTCATTTTGAATCAATGCATGAATTACAGCTTTGATGACTAATGGGTGTCTTGCAAGTTATTTTTCCTTATGTAATTACTTTTTTTTCCCCACTTTTGACCTATATTTTAAAAAGGATATAAGTTGCTTATATACATGCCACTCAGTGTCAAAATATAAGTGAAAATGAGTTAAATAAAATTAATATATTTAATTCAAAATTTAAATAAAATATATTAATTTTCTTTCATTTTTTTTTCTTAAATAGTGCGGTAAATTGCTCCTACTCCGGATGAATTGAAGCTTCTCTTAATTCATGACACAACTAAGTCTTGTTTGGAGTTCTAGTTATTCTTATTTTTTTATTTTCGTTTTGGGCTATTTGGCTCTCTCATGTACAAAAAAATAACATCCACTATACTTACTAACTACCGCATGATCTTTAACTTTAACTCAATCAAAACTCGAGAAAACGAAAACTGTTTAAAAGAATTTTATTATGAGGAAAGTAACAAGTAATAAAACCTACAGCTACTTTGACAAAATTTAATGTGTATTTTTAATTTAGCAAAAATCACGGTATAAAGTGAGTTGTGATCACCTAAAAATATATTCTTTAATTATTTTAAAAATATATATCATTTAATTTTTTTTTCTGCTATCTAATTTTGTGTGTGTGTTTAAATAGTGTATTCACCTAAAATTTTGTTGTAAAATCATGTTGTGACCACTATTCTAAATAATATGACGGATTGTCTGTCAAGCCTTCATCCCACATAGAGCCGCCAGACTTCAATAGTATTTTTAAAACCCATATTTAATAATGGATTTTAAGCTCAGCACAATGAAGTGTGAGGCCCGTTTGAGTCAGCCTTAATGGGCCGTGTAAGCCCATTTTAACAATTTTAAGGGAGCAAAACATCAAATTTTCAATCTTGGTTAATGTTAATTCATGAGTAATTCACAAGGTGGAGAAACACAAGAAGAGACTAGAATTTCACTCCTTGAAAGTTGAAAGCAACCTTTCAATTTCAGAACGACATTCAAATTTCAACATGTTTGGAGGGAGGCAAGTTGTGAATGAATGGGCCCTCTTCAACATCATAAACTTAATATTGTCCCCTTCTGCTCTCCAAAAAAAAAAAAAAAAAGAGTACAATGGAAATTCAACATTAATTTCTACTCCATTTATTGTTTCCCTCCTTGAGTACAATTAAGTGTCATTTTCTAAGTGCTATATATATACATCAAAATATTTTAGGTCTCTTTTCCAATGTTTTATTTTTTGGTTTATGCTTTTATTATATCTTGGATATCTTACAATATAATTGTACTCTATAAGAATATGATATTTATAAATTAGAGCCATAAGTCACATGGAGTTAGTTAATACTGTTAGAATAACCGGGATTGCATTGGATTCAAAAATGGTTTGGTAGAGTTTATTAAATTCACTCAAATTATCACTGCCACTCTGTTCTATTTAGTAGAGTACTACTGTAATTCTTATTCTTAATTCTTAATTCTTATACATTGTACACTTTGTTTTATTCTTATGTAAACCGGTAATTATTTAAATCTGATCCTTTCAAACGTTTAGAAAGTTATTGAATCCAATACTTTCTTAATTGAGCCACCCAATTAGGCACGTTTGGATTGGTTTTAATGATGAATGAATAAATGGATAAAATAAAAGAGTTTAATAATTAGGCGTTAGGTGTAGCACTAGTGCTGCTCAAAGTGAAGAAATGGGAGACAATCTACCTCCTCTAATTTTATATTTATTCATTAAATTGGATGGTACAGTGCACCAACTTAATAAATCGGTATTATTTAATTGAAAATACTATTTAAAAATATAAACTAATTATTTTTTTAGGCTTTATAATTAAAATAATTACTCGTTCTATGACACAGTTTAACAAGATTCAAGTAAAATAGATATATTTATCAAAATTCAACTTTTTAGACTAACATCGACCGAATCACTGGTACAACTATAAAAATACGAAAGTTGATAGCTTATATATACATTTGAAGAATGTCATCAATCGTTATTATAATTTTAGGTGATTTTTAAACACTAATCCTCCTTAAAATTTGTCTATATTCAAAGATAAATTTAAAATTAATTACAATAGTTGAATTTTATATATTTGAGATAATCAATTTTACATTTTTGTTTTCATAATCATTTACACGGTAGTACGTAATCATTTAATACATTTTTTTTAACAACATCATCATTTACTACTTATTTGTATAAAATAAAATCAATATCTACCACAAAACTATAAAAAAACATAAAATGTATTTAGTCTAAGTTTAACCATTCGAATCACTTTTTACTTAATTCTATTATTGTATCAAGCTTATGTGAATGTCACTTGTAACAGTAATTATTTCAAAAATTTAAAAATAAATTTCAAATATATAATCTTTAAAAGAATGAAAAATATTTTAATTACTCATTATAGTCTTTATCGTGAACTTAATTTTTGCCATTTCTCCAATTAGTAATGCCGAATTGTTACGGTATTTATACACGAGACGTTTATGTGGCACATGAGTTGACATATTCATGCTGGCAGGGACCAAATGACAACAAATGGAAACATCCTCATCATATTAATTAGTGTCCATCCTCATCTTCTCTTCCCTTCTTCAAGAAAGCTTGCCAGTTTGCCCCTGCAATTTGAGCCTCTCGATAAATGATTGTAGATAAGCCCACAAAATCCAAAATTATAAACACACTTTTTGCAATTGAATACTGTCAATAGTTTCATCACTACAATCAACACATCTTGGATTCAAAAGTGTATAACAAATTATTTTAATTGTATACAGTAAAAAACAATTATAGGTTACTATAAAAATTGTAAAGACATTCTAAAAATTAACATAAAAGAGGGAAACAACTTAATAATGCAGGTTTAAATTATTTCAAAAGTGTATAACAAATTATTAAATTTATTTTACAATAAATACTAGTAATAGTGTCTAAAATAAAGCATAAACTACCAAAGTAGGTTGCTCCGAGTAAAAAAATGTAGGTCTATAGAAGCTCGAGTATCTCAGTCGAATTTAAGATATAAAAATAAAATAGAAAGTTTACCAAAAATGAATGAATTACAGAAAATAAAGTATATACTAGTACATCTAACAACATTGTTCCGTGAGAGACATAACATAAATGATATCAATTTTATATGCAACCTAAAGGCACCATAATACACATATAAGTACACATGTTGATATATATATAGGTATGAATATCAATAACTCTAGTGAAGTTATTTAATTCTGTCTACATCCAATACGGAGAGTGAATAGAGGTAGGAATCCAAGAGAAAAAGATGGGAAGAAGCCCTTGTTGTTCAAAAGAAGGTTTGAATAGAGGTGCTTGGACTGCTCATGAAGACAAAATCCTCACTGAATATATTACTCTTCATGGTGAAGGAAAATGGAGAAACCTTCCTAAAAGAGCAGGTTCATTTATCTCTATATTATTACTTAATTCACTTTCATTTTCATATATGACAAAATCAAATACCATGCAGGTTTGAGAAGATGTGGAAAAAGTTGTAGACTTAGATGGTTGAATTATCTCAGACCTGATATTAAGAGAGGCAATATATCTTCAGATGAAGAAGAGCTTATCATTAGGCTTCACAAACTACTAGGAAACAGGTACCTTAAAATATACAATTAAATTCTCAAATTTGATAACTAATATGCTAATTTCTCTCTGTCTTGAATTTATGTTAGATGGTCTCTAATAGCAGGAAGACTCCCAGGGCGAACAGACAATGAAATAAAGAATTACTGGAACACAAATTTAGGTAAAAAAGTTAAAGATCTCCATAAACAACAAATCAACATAATTTCAAGTCACTCTGCTGAACCAAATCATAAGATGACACAAAAACAGAAGAATCTGAAGCAACAAAACTTTCCCTCATTATTACCATCTCCTCCTAAGCCAAATTCACACGTTGTCCGTACAAAAGCTACCAAGTGCTCTAAGGTAGTATTCAAGAACTCACTCCCTCAATCATCATCATCATCAACAATGCAATTGCAGAACAATGCTGAGGCAGAGGCAGAAGCTACTAATGAGTTTTTATCATTTTCTGGTGAAGAAAAAGAACTTTCTGAAGATTTGCTAATTGATTTTAACATGGGGGATGATAATGGCTTATCTGAATTTCTTAACACAGATATATCAAATATGTGCAATTTTAGTTACAATGAGTTGTTATTATCGCCTTGTTCGGACCAACCTCCTATGTTATCTGATGAAATTCTCAAGAACTGGACACAATGCTGCTTTAATGATCAAACAAATGTGTCCAACAACTTTCACTCTTTCAATTCCTTTCTTGAATCGAGTGAGGAAGTACTAGGAGAATGAATCATAATTGCTAGAATACCACCATTTCCTTCTTAAGATACATACATTATGTACTCAATAAAATTAATCACTTTAGTTTTTTTTTTTAATTAAAAATTTCATGTTACTGTTCTTTAATAATATCATATAGTTTAATATCAATAGCACTTATTGTAGCATGACGTAGTGGAAACAAAAAAATTATATAAACAGCATGATGGTTTCATGTTAGTAGACATATTTAACTTACCGTTGTTACTGAATTTGAAACATTTTTGATAATTAAGTATGGTTTAGATTTTGATGGGATTGTTTTAAAAAGAATTAGGGTAACTAATTAATTTGATTTGTGTTTGAGAATAATGTTTTAAAATGTTTGATTTTATTTAAATGATGATAAATCAAATCACTTTCATATGTGAATACAAATTATGCCTGTCACATCTAAACCAATTTTAATCAACAAAAATTTAGAATTTATAAAATTAATTTTTGAATCGTAAAATGATTTCTCAATCATTCACACTACACTGGCTTTACAAATTGCAGCTTTGTGACAATTTAAGATTTATGTACCTTGATCAAAGGGGTTTGGTTCATTCTGTAATGTGTTGTAGCAACTAATAGACAAAATAGTACATATGTTCATTTACTACTCCAGAGTTTTCAGATGATTTATCCTTTTGACGTTTTAAGTGATTATACATTTCTAAAGGACATGTTATAATTCCAAAGGGAACCTTTCGAACATTTCAAATGTTCGTTGTTTAGTTTGGACCAGGTGTAGTCACTAAAATATTCAATATAAATATAATGTATTGGATATTATATATAGTATTTTCTTATATTTTAGTAAACAGTACTTTTTATTAAAATATATATAGAATGAGTTTAATGATAATATATTTGGAAAATATGTAAAAAAAAAATTACACATACATATTTTCTAACAAATTTTAGAAACAAATTTAAAGAAGTAGTATTTTAGTGCAATGTAATTAGACGCTCTAGTGTTTTTCTTACAATGTACACATAATATCTATTTAGATGTATTGAAAATTAAGAACTTTATTAATTTAATTTACCTATATATATTTTTTTACAAAAAGAAACTTTTGGCAATAATAATATCCTATGGAGGAACTACTTGACTGTTCAATTACACTTCACTTGACCTATGGAAGGTGTTGTCCATCTAGTAATATGCTGATTGTGCCTAGAGTTTAGCTCAATTCACGTCTGCTTTCAATCTTTCAAAATATAATTATTTTTTTCCATATATATATATATATATGACATGAAAAAAAATATTATGCCATTAATTATTTTAGAAATATGTTTGGTTGATTATTTTATGGAGACACGGTACTTTGACATGTGACTGTGAACTCGTGATAGCAACGAATCACTAGGCCATGAGAAAGAAATAAAACAAATACATAGTATATCTTATGGTAAATATGAATGAATATTTAGTATTGTTAACACAGTTAAACTTCAACATAGTAAGTATTGCAGTGGATCGATCTTTTAAGTATTTATTCATGAGTTTGATCATTAACTAATGTGCATGGAAGAAAAAATGTTAGATATATTAATCTCTTAAATAAATCTCTATAGTACTAATGATTAATTTCGACTATGGCCGAGTATCAGGTAGGTTTTGTACTTGTAGGATTTTTTTTTCTTTTATGACTCTTGTACTTAAAGGATTCCTTCGGTCTACTTAAGTTTTGAATCTTTTCTGAAAAAATAATAAAGAGAAGACATTTTTAGTAACTTGACATGTGGGTGTAACACAAGTTAAGGTAATAAATGAAAATTTATTAAGTATAATAGCAATATATGTGACAAGTACAAACACACCGGTGGGCCTCCATTTTTAAATGCAATTTGGCAGCAATATATATAGGCCCGGTTTCTTGAATATTTTATCATTATGTAACATTTTTTTTTAAATAAAAAAAAAATAGCTTAACTTAGTTGGGGTTTGTGGGGCTGCAAGAGAATACTTAATGAATGCTCTGTATAAAGAAATCTGATGCTCCATTTTTGCCTTTAATATTTTGTTTTCCTCATGTGCATAATTCTCTTCTAATTTGGATTCATCTTATTAATAAGATCATGTTCATTTATATAGATAATAGGGAATTCTACATATATCAATCTATCATATCATACCCAAATTAAATATTACAAAATATTTGGTGTACTTGTTAGTAGAGGTTGATGATAATTCAAATTTTGCTAGATATATATTGACTTTTTTAGGCACTCGATAGGGAATAAAAGTCATGTGAAAGTTTTTAAATAAATTGATTGTATAGATTAGCTTGCTTGATATGAAATTACAGAGTAAATTTTTTACTTTACAGGTTGAATTCAATAGTTGAACATACAGTTGGGCTTGTACCAAATAAATTGATTATCTTTATTTATCATCATTATAATCATAATAATAGTTGCGCAGCTCCAATAGAGATAGGCATTCACAGCCGACAAAAAAAACAAACTCAATGGAACTTTATATGAAAAAGATAATTTTGCATAGCTCAAATTAGATACAATAATGTACCCAAAACAATGGCGCAACATTTATTAAAAGTTATTCTCTAGTCTGGTCTAAGTGAAGAACATTTTTAATCTACATTTTACACATGTTAACTATTAATTTGAATGCCTATTGGATTAAAACTAATTACACATGTGTAAAAGAAATGAACATCACTCTACAAAAATCTAGCTAATGTTCATTAGTTTTTTTAGCCCTATTGTTCATTAAATTATGTGAAAGTGAAATATTTTGTTTGGTTGGTTTTGAGTATGTTTTTTTTTTTGCAGTTATATATATGTAGATTTTTGGAGGTCTAGAAAGGGCGAGTTTCTTCTCCATTTCGCAAAAGAAACAGATGACTGAATTATTCATATTTTTTAGTATAAAAATTTAATTATACAGAATACATGTCATCATTTCTAAAATTATATGCATTTATATACACAAAAATTTAGTAATGGAACTCTATTTCTTTTCAAAAAAGGAGGAAATCCTTACTCTTTAATCATTAGTTGCAAAGCTCTAGAAAACTCTAGGGCTCAACACTTTGTTAGCTAAGCCCTTGACTTTAGACCTATTGCGGTTAATTTGTTAGTTTCTGTTGCATTGTTGGTAAGACTCAATTGATACTATATGCAGCTGAGAAGATTAAGATACAATTTTCTCTTTCACATCAAACTTATATATTGACTTGTTAGATATGGTTATAGAGGAAGCATGGATAATTTGAAAATTTTGTTCTGACAGACTGTTTTTAAGTGCTGACTGTGAAAATGTTCTGGCAAATTTTGGTTGGACTTTTGAGTATATTTGAAATTGGTTGAGTAGGCTTTGGTTGGTTGGTTTGTTGTAAGCATATTCTGACGCATTTAGATGGTTTGATTTTGATTGAGTTTGGGAAACACCTCTGCATCAAATCTATAGTATGTCATATGTAGTAACTATAACATATCAAATGGTACAAGTGTGTTACAAGTCTCATTCTTTTACATTCTTGGTGTTCAGGAGGGGGGAAAGAAGCAGAAGAACATCTATGGAAGGGAAAACCTTCAGTGGCCCTAACTAACTTCTTAACTGCTGCACCGTTGCAATTAATTGGGCCAATGTAGTGGCATACTGAACAGCAGTGTGTTGCCAAGAGTAATTGTCAGAGAGCCCGTATTCTGCAAAATCTGCTTCTGCGAGCATGAACTGACCGGGTACTGATTTTTTAGACAGCACTTCTCGCCATATATCGATGAACTCTTCCATAATTGGCCTGGCTTTTTCAACTGAAGAAATAGGGAGATACTCGATCTGCACAAAAAATTAAGCCAAACTTGAAAACATGTAACTAAGAAAAGCACAATTTCTACCAAATGTAACAACTATCAAGATGCCATGCATAGTAAGAGCATTGAATATTTAAATTCAGTGTGAAAATAAAACTAAGAAAAGCCAAAGTAAACAAGCTTGTTCCATCCGTTCCTCCCCTACAAGTGCAACAAACCCCTTTTTTCAAGGGAAGATATAGTAACAATGGCCAAACTTTAAAAGAGATGAGACCGTTGAGACTAAATTAAGTGATCAATAGAAAGCCTTCTCATCTTAAAACAAATTCAAGAGCATTGAATATTTAAATTCAGAGTGAAAATAAAACTAAGAAAAGCCAAAGTAAGCAAGCTTGTTCCATCCGTTCCTCCCCCCTACAAGTGTAACAAACCCCTTTTCTCAAGGGAAGATATAGTAACAATGGCCAAACTTTAAAAGGGATGAGACCGTTGAGACTAAATTAAGCAGATCAATAGAAAGCCTTCTCATCTTAAAACAAATAAGCCATTACATAAAAGACTTTTCAAAAAGAAACTTTTGGATTGTTGAATAAAAGTCTAGACAAAATAAAAGACAATGAAATCATCATTGTCTTGTAAAAATATTCTCAAACAAAATAAAAATAAAATTACAAAAGACTAGATGGAGTATGTAGTCAAATAGTCAGATAAAAAGGAAAACAAAAAACAACTACAAATCAAACCATTAAAAGATATCTAAAATTAAAGTATGATATGAAACCTACTAGGAAAATGTCATTTGTTGTATATCACAATTATACTTCCACTAAGTCTAAAGTGCAAGTTCTAATTATTAATGGTGAGGTCTTGAATAAGAAGTACACAGAGATGTATTATGTTTTTACTTGTTATAGCAGATTATAGATGCTGATTACATTTTCTATTTTGCAAATAAGTCCTTTCTGTGTATTCTGCTAAATATTGTTTATAACTCTAGAACCCAGTTGGTGTTGTTTGTCAGAGAATTCGTCCCCATTGTCAAGTTCAATGACCCTGCCGTAGTCTAGAGTCTAGCCGATGGCAAGAAAAACGACTACAAGCACATTTTCCACCAGAGTATGCTTGTGGCAAATGCATCAAAATTTTGATAGCTTGGTGACCAATGGACATCCTTGTTGGAGTGATTTCCAAATTTGAGAAAAGAAAAACCTCAGAAAGGACCTTGTGTTTTATCATTATATGTCTGAAACTCTGCTTGTTATCTAAATACTGACTTGAGATCACAAGAAACAACACTGAATCTCTAATGATTGATGTATTACAACAGGAAACAAATACAATAGAGAAAAACTATTATGGAAACAAAGTAATAGAGGGAAAAAAGGAAGGCATTATGATTCCCCACTTTCCCCAACACTGGAGCCTCTTCCAATAGGGGTTATCCTGCAAATCTGACTAGCGGCGAAACATATAGAAGCACTGGTGCATGAGATCAGCAGCAAGAATGATGATGGAAAAAGGACTCATTTCTAAATATTTAAATCTTTTGCTCCCAATTCTCCTTAATAAATCTTCATTGTACAATATTTAATAATTCTATCAAACAGTAACTAATACGTACCTTGGTTTATCACTTTGACTGTGGTACACCCTAGATAGATCCATTATTAATACACTTTACGAGAAAGGCACAAAGTAAAAAAAAAGGGTCTCTTCTTCATTTGCACCATGTAACTGATGTAAGTTACCTACTATTGTAGTCACTTGTCAGTCAAACAGTGCACACCACAAAAGCGGCATAATGTGAATTCCAGAATTTGAAACATAAATGTCAAGATACACTATTTCATTTTAATTCCAGAAGTGAATACCATTCAAATAAATATGAAAGCGAAAAATCTTAGCCTCAAATATATTGAAGGAAGAATTATCAACACAAGAAAAAGCTCATAGTCTCGTGACATCTGAGGGGAGTAACTGGATGAGGAAACAGTCAAAGGAAGAAAATAAGTAGGATTTAGCTTATAAGTAACGATTTTGAAGAACATTTTACTTACAGTCTAAGGGAGTATTCAATAGAAGCATGAAATACTACTCCTCTGATTATATGTATGACTTTTGACTTGTAATCAAAAGGGAACTAAATATAAAAAATCCCTGTAATTACATGCAAGAGAGTACAGGACTACTCATATGCAGTGAATTGCGGAATCATAAACTCTGGAGTTGATCAATCTGGCTTATCATAAAGGAAAATAAACTATCTCAATATCCCGGGGATACTTAAAAGGGGTTCAGTAGAGAACCACCTTAACAAGTTGCAGTTTATATGACAGCCATGAACCTAAAAAATTTAAAAGGGAAAAACAATACTAGCAAACGATTAATGTACATTTCCCACTTGCAAAGTTCGAAGCAGTAACAGACAGTCAGATTAACCGAGTCAGAAAAAAATACTTAGACATCCGGCTTCTGTTAATCATAAGCATAATAACATTAACAAGAAGTACCAAACTTTATCAACAAAGTAACCTAACATTAGCAAACAAAGCAAATTTAAGGGGACATGAAGACATACAAAAAAACAATGGAACAAGAATTCAATTGTTGTTACCTCCATTAAAATGCCTCTCAGATTTTCAGCTTGATTTGGAGCAACTTTAATGATCTTCATCTGGAAGTCGCCTAGTTTATACTGCACACCCTGCACCATCATCACAACAACAATTGAGCAAAAAAACTATTTTTGTAAGACGTTCTCGAATAGATCTTTGAAATTAAAAATATTTCAAATACATCCCTGACTCTATAAAAAAAAAACTCACATTTGTCTTTCTATCAAACTCCCTGACTATATAAAACAGTACTCACATTCCTCTCTTTCTGTCAAACTCCGTTGATCAACAACATTTTATATAAAACCAAATTGATAGTAAGTGGTTAAATATAGAGACCCAATTGATATAAAGTGATTAAATATATAGTGACCATTTAGTATATTTGACAGATGTGAGTAACATTTCAGAAAGTCAAGGACATATTTGGAATATTTGAAACCTTACAACGTTAAAGATATACTAGAGGAAAATTAAAAATGGAAAAGAGTAATAAGACCTCAAAATTAAGAGCGACTTTAGATTTGTAGGACTGAAGTTTCTCCATGATAGTCAAAATTGAAGAATCAGCTTCAAGAACAATCTTATTACCACGAATGATGAAGTAGTATTTGTTAGGTTGATCCATGAGTGATATCCCCAAAAAATCGCGGGGGAAATCAGCACTCAAAGACTGGTCTCGTAAATTGGGTCTGTAGAAAGTGATGGTAGCTTTCCATCTTCCATCTTTGACGCCATTCATGCTCTCAACACATTGTGACATTTCATTGAATATATGGCTGTTCACTATCACTCCTTGATTCGGTTGCCAGTGAAGAATCCTAACCCCAACAAAAAACAAACAAACAAACACGATTTTATTTTAGTGTAAACTCAAAGTTAAGCGAAATGCAACAAAAAAAATATATATATCAATGAGTTTCATTTCGGTGATACCATCTCACGGGCATCTTCGGATTTTAGTTCGGAGTCGAATACCACTGCTGCTCGCAAGTTGCAACGACGAACTACTAGCCCTTGCAGACTATCGTTTTGCTGTGATAAATTTTTTTATTTTTTTTTTAAAAAAATATTTTGAATCCCTTTGAGATGGAGAACAACATTCACGAATTTGTATGGGTTATGGACCCAATTGGGTTATTGGACCAATGGATTGCTTTGCTATTTATTTCAAGGACACTAAGTAGCAGGCTCTCGTTTTTTTTTCTTATATGATTTAATTAATATGCACTTACTATCTAAATTTTTTTATAATGTCATTCAAATGATGATTAGTCATTGATTTATTATTATTATTATTATTAGTTTCGTATAGTGTAACATTATCCTCTTTTAAAATAGATTTATTCTCTCTTTCATTATTTAGGTTGAAAGACTTCTCGTAGTTATATATTTCTTGAAGTTCTAATAAAAAAATATTTGCGTAATTCTATAAACTTATGTTTTTTTATTGAATTTTTTATTTTATTTAACAACATTCTACATATCAATTGTAAATAATTAAGTGTATTTTCTTCTGGCTAATAAACTAACTATATTTATATAAAAAATGTATCGTATAGTGTATGAAAATTAACGTATTATGTATACTAAAACAATATATTCTCATTTTATATTATATATATATACCAAAACAATATTGAGAAAGTTGATGTCAAACGGAGCGCTATTACCAAGAAATTGATGAAATTGGATCGGGTAACTTTGATAATTTTAATGTATTTTGTGGAAAAATGAGTGATTAAAATAAATTTATAAAAATTATTTGAAACGAGAGAGAATGTTACTAAGATTAGGGGAATTGAATGTTGCGGGATTTTGGTCTCAAATTGATTTTGTGTTCAACATCAAACTATCACATATTTAAAATACTAACAATTTATATTACAAATGAAATATAAATAATAATAATAGTTGAAAAGTTAATATATTTAATTAAAAATTAAAATTAAATAAATTATTTTTTCAATTACTTTTTTACTCATATTTAATCCCAGAGTAGTACATCTTAGTTTTTAATTATCAAACGAAGATCCTATAAATATTTCGATATGGTACGATAGTTAAAGGGAATATCTAAATAGATCAGCACAACATATGACATACAAATGATCAATGCTTGAAAATCTACTTAAATTCTAATATGATTGACACACTCTTTAAAAGTAAAAGATCATTCTTCTCTTTATTCAAACGTTTATTAGAGTAATTTAATTTGGGTAAGTTTAACGAATTGAATTTTGAGAGACAACATAATCATTTTTGCTTGTTTTTATCACTCAAAAATCAATTAAGTTACTATCTGGAAAGTGAAAATAAAAATGATCTTAAACTTCTAATCTCATAAATCAAACATTTGTCATCGTAATAATTTTGAACAGTATTAAAGTAAAGTCCATCTGTTAGTTAAATGTATGATGATGGCTATACAAATGAATTACTGTCTCCAAATAAATCATAGGAGAGTTAAATTACTGCTATACTACTATTTAAAGAATACAGTATGAGTTATAAAATGATAGTTTAAATCAATTTCATTAAATTGACTGTACAAAAAAGCATCGACATCATAACTCAAATAATATTATTTGAATGTCTGGTAGTGAAAGAGTAACTGATATATATTACTGAACAGTGTTATAGTGATATGTGAAGTAGTCCTTGTTTTTCTTCTTCTTCTTCTTCTTCTTCTTCTTTTATGTCTGTGACTGAGAGAGTCAGAAATGTGCAAAGCACTAGTTACTCTCCTTTTGGACCAAAACAAACAACAATAGGTCCCACACATGCATTCTCACCGCACCACACCTTCAGAATCAAAATCCTCTTTCTAAACTTACTACTGCTGAATTGGACACTCCAAATATATATGGCTTTTACTTCTATCACCAACCAACTACAACTAGTCACACTCACCCTTCTTTATTTACAATTATTATAACTTACCTTACATGTCCAGAATACAACTGCTATCAAATTTTTCATATTCATTTTTACTTCTGAGTACAAAAATATATTTTACTTCAGAGTTCAGACTCAAGAGATTCACATCTTTAACTTTCCAAAAATAATAATAATAATACTGATTAATTGTTTTTAAAAAAATACTTCTCATATTTGTCCAAAACCTTATATAAGTAAATCACTTCTTTTACTCACAATTTAATTTCAACACAAACCTTTTTGTTCAAATACAAACAAACATTAGTGTCTTAATCAGGGTTATTAGTTATTATTATGTGATAAATGAATCATACTACTTGGTTTACTAAGTAACTATAGTAATGTTGGTTTTAATTGAAAGAGTAGAAAGTGAGACTCATCAATATTGGGAGTTCCGAATATGACAAAGACAAAAACAAAAAAACAAAAAAATCCGAGGGGCCATAACATAAAGCTAACATCCAATATTGTACTCATCAGAAACAAAGAGAAAAAAAATGAATGAAAACAAAAAACATAGGTGTGTAATTTGTCTTTGAATATAAGCTCAAACCACATAAACAGACAGGGCGAAATAACAGGTAGAGTCTGAAAACTGAAACCATCATATGTTTGGCAGAAACAACAGAACATAACTTAGCATACAGACACAAAAACTACACATTGGATCCCTCCATGGAGACACAAATCCACTTCAACAACACATGTACAACATATGGAACAATTGAAACCAAACCAGAAAACCAACCTCACAGAATATGTTTTACGAATCAACCCAAATACCATTGTGTTACTACTACTATTACATTATTATTTTGCCTTAGATTCATTCAACTACAAGTCAAGGGACCCACCCGTTATTCAAATCCAACCTCAACCATCTGCAAAACAAAAATGTTAATGAGAAATCCATGATAATAAAGAAAATCGAAAAGCTATGTAGCACCTACACCTCATAATACTATGTCACTATTGTGTCTGTGTATGTAGTATTGTGTTCGTGTCTGTTTCTGTGCTTGGTAGGTGAAGAGAATTCATTACCTCGTTGGTTTGTGGAACTAAAAGTAGTGAAATCATGAGAGGATGTCGGAATGGAAATTGAAAGCTGAGTGGTGGATGATTTATCATCCAAATCAAGCCATGAGTTTCTGCTTTTGGGTGGCCATTCATCAAAGAAGCGATGAAAAATCTTTTGAGGTTCTTCTTTCCCATCACTTCCTGAGATGTAACAACCTTGATCTTGGTGTGGTTGTTTTGAGTTGTTGTTGTTGTTGTCACTTAGGCTTTGAAGTTGCAAGTAAGAATACTCATTCTCATTGGATAAACCAGAGCAACTCCTCTGTTTAGAAGAGGAAGAGGAACTTATAGTAAGTGGTGTTAGTTGCCATGAATCATCCATAGAAGAAGCTGATAAACTTCTCATAGTTCCAGAAGGTTCAGTGAAGAAAGCATGTTCATCCACTTCCTCTTTCAGTCCATAAACATACCTGTTCCTTAAAAAATAACAATACCAAAAACAGAATTGTTAGAGCAACTACTCCAAAGAACACAAAAATATTTAATGAAAGAAGTAAATTTAAGCACTGTGATGTATATATGTTATTGGTTTAAAGAAAAATGAATAACCTGCAATCAGTGTTGTTGTTACTGTGAGAAGAAGAAGTGTCAAGAAACAACGGAGCACTGTTGTTTTCTTGAAATGAGAAAGCAAGAGAAGAATTAGGCCTTGAAGTTGAAGGTGGAGGGTTATTATTATGGTAAAGGAAAGAGTGTTGAAGATGATGAGAAGAAGCATAAGAAGAAGAGTGTTGATGAGGATTATAATGATGGTAATTAGAAGTAGTTTCATGAGTGGTTGGTGTTACTAGTGAAGTAGTAGTATCAACAGGATCAAGAAAACTATTTTTAGTGATTGATAAGATTGTTGAAGCAGCAGCAGCATCTGTGTTGTTTGTTGTTGTTGTTTTCAAAACTTCCACAGGCTTTCTTGAACGGTTTTTACCTCTATGCATGTGTCTCTCACAGTATTTTGAATCTGGATATGCTTCTTTTGAACACCTCCATTTCTTTCCATCTGTTCTTCTACACCTCCCTGGCTCTGGGTCTATTTTTCTTCCCAATCCCATTGGCAAATAGTTCCACCCAACTGCATGCAACAACTAAAATTAACCAACCCCTTTTTGTCTCAATAGTCAACTATATCTACAAAAACAACTACTTCCATTTCCAAACAAAACAGATACGGAAATTTTATTGTGGAATTCATTCAATTGTGACTACCTCTTCCACCACAGAGTAGCTGTAGTATTTATTCACTTATCAATAAATTTAAAATATAAAAAAAATAATAATAATAACAATAATAATTAAAAAGTTGATGCATTTGAATTTATTTTAAGATTTTACAATTAGATGCATCAACTTTTTAATATTTTTTTATTTATATTTTGTTCCACAATAATAATGAATGAAGAATGTATAATGTATACACATAGGATGGATAGTACTTACAGTGTTGAGATTGGTGAGGTAACATCCTTGAAGAAAGAGGAGAGTCTAAGAAGCTTCTTTTGATGGTGAAAAGAAGATCAGGTGGAATGGAAATACCTGAAGCCATGTATTTGTAAACAAGAGCTTGATGTTCAAGCTCTTGCCATTGAGAAGGAGTAAAAGGGTACCTATTTCTTCCATTCATCATAAAAAATAAAATAAAAAAAAGGAATCAAGAAGCACAAAGAAGATGAAAAACAATAGTTGTTTTCAAGTTTGAGTGTGTTAAAAGGGTTTATTAGTTTAGAGGGTTTAAGAAGAATAGTAGAAGTAGAATAGGTATATTTATTTCAGGGACCATTTGTGTTGCAGAATCTTGTGTACATGAATATGAACTAATGGTTCTGAAATACAGTGCTGCATGCCAATGCTTTCTTTTTTTTTTTTTTCTTTTTTTTCTCTGAGCTCTTATTATGACTGCACCTCTCTGGCACCTCTTGTCTCTCTGACATATTTACGGAAATCCATAAACTAAAGAGGAGAGAGAGAGAGAGAGAAAGACAAAAGAGGAAATAGTTATTATTAGTATTATTGTATATGAAACTATTTAAAGAGTTGTTGGTGTCTGTCTGAGAAGATTGTACGGGTTAAGAGCTTTTACTGCTACTAACTCAATTTACTTTTTTCTGTTCCTTTAGCTTCATCTTCAGAACACTCTCTCTGCCTCAGGACACACCCCACCACCCCCCACTTACATTTTGTTCACCCTTTTTTTCTATTTCTGCAATTCACTTTCTGTAAATTACTTTTTTATTCAATAAAGATAAAGTTACATATGCTTCAATTATTTTTTTTTAACTTGGGTTATTTTTTGTATTGTCCTTTAGCTACTTGAATTCAGATCTTTTGGCCTTTCTGTTCCTAAGAATCACATACATAAAATATATAGAGGGTATGTTTGGTTTAATAGTGATAAAAAAAATTAGAATTAAATGATGTACTAATGAGTCAAAGCAAGGGAATCAAGTACTCTAAATAAAAAATTGTACCTAATAGTGGTTAGTGACTTAGTGTTCAGACAGTGTAACCTTTGTTCAGTAACATGGTAATAGAACCTGTGTTTACCCTGGAGATTGAAAGAAACACTGTAAACACCAAACTTTAGCTAGACCTGTACATAATGAAACAGCCCTCACATGCTAAAATACAATATATACCAGAAAATGGCAGAAAGTGTGATGTTTTGAGTAATAATAATAATAATAATAATATAAATTAACCACTTTATTCCATATAAATAAATTAATTAATCAATAGAAATTGCAGAAAGCACGTGCCAACTATTTGGCTCATTAAGTCTAAACTGTGACCAGATGGTCACTTTCTTAGCAATAGCATGATAACAGTGTAACACTACAACCTAAGATTGGGATTGTAACAACAATTGGGACCAAGTCAGAATGTTTAAAGGACCAAAATCAATTCAATTCAATTCAACAAGGGGCATATGAGTAAATGTGAGCATAAATTGGCATATGACTATTTATGCTGTTTTGGTTGCATTGAAACCTTTGGTCCTATTATTGCATAGTATGTTTTGGCAGTACTACTGTGCACACTTTAGCACAATTTTCATCCCTTACAAGATCCAAGTTTCAAATCATTTATCACAAACTTTGTACAACACCCAACTTCAACCGACTATAAATAAATATATGTATATCTATGTGTTTTTTTAGTACAAGGAGATCTTTGTGTTTTATTTTCTCATTCTTGTGAACATTTATCATTAGATTTTATGAATTTAGCTTATGTTTGATTTCATGTTTAAAACTGTATGGGTAAAATTGATTTTGACATGTGTAATTGTTTTTAAATATAATTGATTTTGATTTTAAAATTAATATTTTTTTTACAAAAATTGAATTAAACTTGAAACTATGATTTGTAACTTTTAAATTTAAACATGATTTTTGTACTGAAATTTATTATTCAAATCATTTTTACGGAAATGTATTCACACATTAATCACTTTACATTCAACATATTTTTAAATAAAATTAATTTTTATTATCACAAAACTAAATATGCATTTAGATTTGGTATCGTCACTACTACATCTATTCGTTCAACTGAGATCATATGGTCTATATCTTTAAGTAAATCCCGATAGAACATTCACGCAGTTATTGACTGTATAAATGTGTGCAATTAATTAATTACCGAAAATATGAATCTAAATTTTACAAAATATTCTATTTTATTTTAATATCTATCATTTTTATTTTGATTTTTTTTAGCATATAATTATCTTTTGAATATTATTCGAGTTTGATGTGTCACACGTTATTTTTATTTATATAAAATTTTGTATATTTAATGATTAATATAATATGATAATAGTCAATGATGTGAAATTTAATGTTTATACTAAGTTATTAAATAAAATAATTTTAAATTTTTTTACTTGGCCTATACTCTACTGAAACACAAAAATTTCCATCAAAATTAATTTGGATGATTAAAATCGCGCATAAAAGAGAAAAAAGTGCAAGCAACAGCTGTACCCAATTTCATTTCATGTTCCACTTTATGAAAACACAGAGCCTTTGGTCTCTTAATGCACCTCTTTTACATTAACAATCATAGTCATAATCAATTACAGTAAAGTACAAATACTTAATCAAAGCAACACAAAACTACCAAGTTACTCAAAAGAGTGGCACATTTAATTAAAAAAAGGTCTCATGCAAGAAGGACACACAAAAATGTTTCCATTAATGTAACAGCCATAAGGGAAAATCCCTATAACTTTGCTGCATCATTCTGGTTTTGAATCAAGCAGAACTGTTACTACATCTTGGACTTGTTTGGACCACAAAATTAAGTACACATACATAAACACACACGCTTGTTGAATAAGTAATTATATCCCTCAACCTGTTGCAATTGCAAATGACAAAGTAGACATTAAACACACTTTAATGTTTGTATTTTTTTTTTGTATTGTCAATTGGGGGGCCAGAATCATAGAATACGTGCAAATTCAAGATCTACTGTACTATGCTAGTCGACCACAAAAAATAAAATAAAAGAGATTCCATATGGTATCTCTAAAATTCAAGATGTTAAATTTTGAATTTAGTATTTGTCTTGTACAAAAACAACAGTTGTGTTGTGTGATTTGAATATGTTTTTGGTACATGAGATTATATACCTATTATTTTTGTCATGTTAGTCCCTTCAATTTTATTTTTTTTGCAAAGTGTTATTATTGTGACATCTTACCTTAAAGTTTTATTGGATCTAATACCTATCATCTTTTTATAGACGCTGGTAGCGAATTTAAATTTCGTATTAATTTTACTTTATAGATGTTGGTACCCATCTTTAATCTGTAGGTGTAAAAACAATCTCATAAATTTTTATCTTTGTTATTTTGTTTTACTTTTTATAATAATACATTATAACATTTCTTTGTTAATCGTTATAGTGCATAACATTTACTAATCTCTACTAGATAATTTAAAACATTTATACATATAATATGATTAACAAAAAATATATTGCAGACTTAAACAAAACAAAGACCAAAACGAAAAATATATATTACATGGACAATTCATAACAAAAAAAAAATTAAAGGAATTAAAACAAAAACAAAAATTTAGATATATCATAAAATTAAAAACAGTTAAATCAAGATGTGTTGTTAAAAACATTTAGCAAGTGATTAAGAATTCAATCTCTAACAAGAAAATCTAAATGGGAGAGTAAAACCCATATTTTATGCCCTGCAAATTTCCTGATGGAGACTAGTAACAGCTAAACAACAGCAAATAATTGGTACCTATAACATATATTAAAAAAAAAAATTAACATAACACTCATAAAAGTATCCTAAAGTCATCAAAACCATCTAGTAGAGAGAATCCAATTTCATGGCAAGCATGATAGCCTTATACAAAGTAACAAATTTCCAAATGTTAGCTCGACAAAAATATCCATTCTATCAGAAAGAAGCAGGACAGATGAAACTCGTGGATAAAGCAAACCGCAATAAATAAAATCATTTTAACAAGCAAACAAAGCTTTCAATCCAGACCATGTTGTCTCTGATCTCAAACGCCACTTTCAGTAACATCTAATGAGAGGGAGTAGCTTTTTATTAGGCATACTGGTATATATGAGCATTAAATGGAGAAGGCATTTGCATTCAATTCCTAAAAAATTTATTCAAAAACAATTACTTTTGAATTTTTTTTTTATAAATACATTTGGATTCTTTAACATGTCATATTAACATGTGCATTTATATCATTTAAAATATGTCAAATGACAAAAACTTGAAAATGATTAAAATTATCGGATTTTAAAATAGAAAGACCAATTCGCAATTTTGCAAATTGTTGAGAATAAGAGAATCAAAACTGCAATCAAGTCATTTAAGTTTAATTCATATACACTATCAGTCGCCGGTGTAAAAAATTTACATCATCAATAAATCATAACCATAAAATTATTAAAAATGTTTGACACTAGTATTATTAGTTTAAAAATCACACAAATGAATGGTTGTGATGCTTCAACACTTTTTACACAGACAGTTTATGGAAATTAAACGCACAGTCATGATCTGATGGTCCGATCTCCAGATTTTAAGATTGGATTGGAATTTCGTTTAAAAAAATTTAAATCTCTCTTAAAATCTGGACAACCCAATCCGGGATGTGTGTGCATGTAATCCAAATTCATAATATTCCCAGTGTTTTGCATGGCCATCCCTATTCCTTTTGTAAAGATGAGAGGACAATGTCTGTGTGTACAGAAAAAAGCTGTGTATCCACGAAAAGCTGTTTATCACAAGGCAACAAAGTATAATAAATCTGCATTAGTGATCTGAATACAATAACAGAACAGAAAAAGCTGTTAATTAAGAAATATTAGTAACCTAAATGGTACAACTGAGACAAACAAATTTAAGCTGATCTAGGCATGCTGTGAGCAAAAAGATTATGTGCAGGTTCAATTGTCTTCGAAAGACAATCAGTTTTATGCAATTAAGATGCCTTCATGAAGGCTTCCAGAGTCCAGATTGACTCAATGCCAGGAAATGAAAATTGCTAATTGGTTTTCATTTTTGAAGCACTAGAATAAAAAAAATTAAAAAGAAATATTGACCAACAAACAGGTTCAACAGTTGAAAAAGAAAGTCAGACCCCACATTACAAAGAGTAAAAATCATTCACAAGCCTCTGCAACAGGTTTATGAGACCAAGCTTGTTCCAACATAGATTATTCAAGTGAAACTCACTACAACAAATTACACACATTTTCTGCCTGAAAGGTAGTGTCTGCTCAATTTAGCCAGACAAATTTTTAAGCAAAAAACCGCTTACACAGTGTTGTAGTTTTGATCCAGGAATATAAAAATTAAAGTTTGAATAATATCACAAACTGAATGCAGATTTTGGAGTTGGACTCAACTACTAGAAATTAATGATAGTTTGCTAACCGATTCTGATTGTTTAAAACGTAAAAAAAAAGAGTAAAATCTGTTTACATAGTTAGCATAAGGCATGATGTAAGCTCAAGAAATAAACCTTCATGAAAGGCCGATCGGTATACGGGAACGAGCCAATGAAACTCTCCTTCAAAAGCAAAGACACCTAAAGGTACAAAGCATCATTTCAGATCTTCACAATAGTATTTAGTAAAATATGCTCTTCACAAAGCAAGTCAGAGTTTATAATTGATGGCCCATTTTAGTATCTAACCCTTCTCATTTACAAATTTTAAATTATACACAATCTAGTTTCAATCAAAAAGGCACCCGGCATGGCAGAATTCAGGAAAGGGTCAGATCTAATATGGGTTTATTGTGTAGGTGGCCTTACTTTGCATTTATAAGAGGCTGGCTGATTTCACAACACAAACTTGTGACCCCCCAAATCCCAATCAAACTGCAACTATTCCAATCGCTGCACCAAGACTCGCCTATCCCCTACTACACAATATATTTCAATCACTGCTTTTAATTATCACTTGAGCTTAAAGCAAAGTCAAGCGTGTTCACATAATTTTTGTAAAGGGAGTACACGGGACAGTAATACAGGTTGAGCATTATCTGCATTAACCTAAAGTGTACTACGCCTAAGCTCATCTAACCGTCTTGAAATTCTGTAGAAATTGTGTCATTCATATCACTGAACTTCAGAATATCACCAATACAAATTTATCGGCACATTTAAGGTGGTAAGTTGGAAACAATTTCACTGAAAGGACTATGTTTATTTGGTTCAATGAAGATTTATAACTTAGAACTTATTCGAATCTTACATTTACAAATTAAGCACTCTAAAACAGGGATTAACCAAACATTATGCAATCGATAACACAGACCTTATCGTCATTTGTTTGTACATTGGTAATTGTGTGAGAAGGGATGTTATAGCAAAGTGAATCCAAATAAGACCTCAACACCGAAAGGAAACCCTTTGCAGCTCCAATCTGTAGGGACACCAAAACTCATAAGAACAGTAGATGAAAATATTGAGACATGTTTGGTAACAGTTAGACATGGAAACAACTGCAAAAAATCAGAGATACTAGAATTTTTCTGAGCATGCACGTGCACTATAATGATGAGCTACTAGAACATTGAATAACACTTTCTCACAATGGCTATTGAATCACTTGATATAATACATGAAAACATAATTAATGTCTTAAATATAATCGAGAAACCAAAAATGACCAGAAGTGTAGAATGAGAGAGAAGTAAAGAGGAAATCAGATAGGGTAATTAATAATGATGAAATCTTTAATGGCACACCTGCACTTCTGTGCATTCATACACTGGCCTTCTCCTTCCCAAGTAACTTTCTCCTACAAGAGTTGCATGATAAGGGCGTAAAGAAGATATTAGCTCCTTCTGTCTTGGCAATTGTGGTATTGTTGGTGACTTCACCTATTGCAACAAATTAGAGGATAAGCACATGAAAAACATATAACTGAAGTAGCTTAGCTCCATCCCATTCCTAGGAAGGATTAATTGATTAAAGGAACATCTGCACAGACAAGAACCCACAAATAGCTAACAGCTGTACGGTGTAAAAATAAATGGTTACTAGTTTCAGAATCACAGAAACACGTAACATAGCAATTAGAAGGGAGCTCCTGTGTTCTGCAATCCTGCAACATATCATTAAGAGCTTATGATGTATAATCTTTTAAGCCATTTAATTATTTTTCCTTAATCAATCCTAAGCTTTAACCCTAGTCACTCTTATTTCTTTTGCTCCTATGCTATGACTATGAAGCATAGACACGAAGCAGAAACACTAAATCCAGACATGCAGACAGACAATATGCAAAATATAGGACACCGTGATATGGTAATGCACACAAGCTGTGTGTCAAATAAAATAAAATTAAATATGAGCATCAACGAACAGAGTAAAAGAGCAGAAGAGAGGCGAATAGAGAAGTATAGAGAATCGGAGTTGAAGAGAGAGAGGGGAAAAAGGAGAATGAGGAGAAACTTTGACTTCTCTAACTATTGCATTATTATCTTTTAAGTTCTACTTTTCCTTCTGAAAAACCAATAGACAAATTTGGTACGCAGTTGCATCCTTCTGAATGTCCATCCACATAGGAGTGTTGGCTAAGTGCCACACCCGTGTCTAGCATGTGTCTTGGCCAATAAACAATATTTTTTATGCAGACACCTGAAAAAGAGTGTCCAACACATGATCAACAAGTGTCGTGTCAGCCACATGGCAGACACTCCAGTGACATGAATAGCCTTTGTGCGTTATCATCTGACAAATTAATCAAACTTAAAGATTAAATTATCAAATCACTAAAATTGAATATTGCCTCAACCAAATCGCATCAACCTGCTTTCCACACTAAATCTAGGCAACATGTACTAACGTAACCGTCTAAATTTAATATCCAAGAACTTATCCTTTCTAACAATAAAATATTTACTAAAGATGTCAAGAATGTATCCACAAGAAAATGGAACAACAACAAAATACAGTAGCACAAAACCAATGATATGTAGACTAATGTTTTCCTTCAATTGAAACCACAACCATACAATTATAAAAGGAAAGGAAATATCACATACTAATGCTAATTAAGCTGTTTGAGTAAAAATGAGTTGAATTTTATTATCATTAAAAAGTTGCATTAAAAACACAAACCTGGTTTCTGTTGGCATCAACCACAATAACACTGGTAAACTTTGACTGGATTTCACTGGTCTCTTTCTTGATACCAACCTAGAGAATTAATTTTTTAAGCAATCAGTGACACCAACAATAGTATTATCAAATATATATAAAATCAGTTGAGCTCGAAAAAAAATTTAAAACTACAAATTCCACTAGCAAATCTAAGTTTATTTTCAATGAATGAAAGGTAATATTAAAAGTTTGATCGATTCCAAATAAATATATCTTATATTCATATATAAAAAACAACTTCCCGGATTGACTTCAAGTGGATAATATTTTTTAATGGCTAAATCAAGAAGATAAGAATACTCACTATATAAGGGACAGGTGCATCTAAAAACTCAAGCATGTCATTTGGTAAAACCTGGAAGATCACGTTCTTATCAGACACTATAAAGTGGAAAAAATATCTTAATAGCATGTATATATCTCAATATGGAAAAGAGAAAGAACTCAAACTGGCATTAGCAGGCTTTGCCATCGGTAAGGCTGGATTAGCGGAATAACTGATAAAACTGAAGCAGATAGGATTCCCTGATCATGAAAGAAAATTTATAAACTTTAAAACAAATCAAGTCAGCAACATTATGTCTGACATGGACTATATGCCAAATTGTCTCCCCTGGGATTGGGTGTGAAGCATACTCATCCATATTACTAAATAAGATAATAATAGACATACATATACCAGAGTGATAATGACTAACTAGTAAAATTAGAGGATAAGAACACAGTTGCCAGCTATGCAATCAAGCTGTGAACATGACAGCAAAATTACTGAAGAGATGAAACAAAATATCCAATGCAATTTAAATTTATACATAATTCTTTTAGATTCACAGAAGGTCTAATATATATTTTATATCTACGCAAAAATATTTGATTTTCATAAGGCCTTCTTAACTCATTCAAAAATTTCAATAATGTATATATATATCGATTGGACTTTTTGAGACAGCTAACTCCCTTCGTTCCAAAGTAAGTGTTATTTTAATATTGTTTGCATCACTTTCAAGTCATTATATTCCACTTTATATTTATGACAGTGGTTAATAATCATTATATTCCACTTTGTAAAATTGCAACATTCTTTCATTCAGTCATAACTTTTCTTAATTTGTGTGAAAAAACCTAGGACGACACTAATTTTGAAAGGGATGGAGTAGATCCTTGGGGGAAAATAGGCCATAAAAATGGATTTCACTGCTACTTCATTTTTATTATTCCTTAGTGTATCCTTAGTTAATCTATCATGAAAAGTCAGAGGAATAATATACACATAAAAAAACATAAGCAAGGACAAGACAACAATGAGAAAAAACAAATATAGTTGTTATTGTTCCTGATACACCAGAGACCTATCAATAAGGGAATAATTGTTATTACTACTAACATAATGTTTCCAAAGGACAACGATATATAACCATTGACTCATATAACCTGCAGATAAGCATCAGCAGAAGCAGCATAAATATTATAAATTATTCACTGTCACACAAACATAATTTGAGGTGCAAGCATACCAAATTAGAACAGGCAACAACTATTTGCTTTTCCAGCAGGACTCCAGCAAAGAATGTTAACAACTGCAGAGTGCAGAACAGACAAACAATTGGTTAAACCAATTCATAGTTATCAAACTCTTACACGTGAATAATGACAGTCACACTTGGATCACCACTGCATTTCAACTTCAGGAGAAAACTACCATGTTAAACTCATTTCAGATATGCATAATTATCCCTCTAATTTGGCTACCGCTGAAGGGACTATATTATTCATATCTGGTCTTCATTTTGGCTATTAGTAAAGTAATATCTCCACAATTAACAAACCACATATATAACCCAAATGTATATCCATGTAAGAGAACTTAACATTTTTATGCTTCACAGATCACTATAGGCAGCCCTCATTGTAAAGCTAAAGCAAAAGTTCACCCACCCCAACAAAAAAAAGGAAAGGAAACCTTATTATGGTTAAACATATTCGATATATGATAAATTATCTATCCATACATAAGCTCTATTTCAAAGTAATGTAGCCAAATCTTCCATAGAAAAAAAAAAGCAAAATCAATATACTTGGAAGATCAAGCATAATATTAACATAAAAAAAATATATATGGAAAACGCAGTTCTAACTTCTGATACCAAAGCATAAAACATACATTTTCAAGTCTCAAGGTACCACATAAGCAAGCTATAGTCCATATAGATAACGAAGTTGCCTCTTCCACCACAAGAGCATTATGTGCCTGAGAGGAACAAACAACAATGAAATACTTAGTTTAATCAGCATACGACTCTAAAAAAAGGATGCTGCCAGAAGACTCAAATCTTAAACCTAAAGTAACACAAAAGCAAGCCCATCCATTCAAAAGTTACTATGACAGCATACATCAGTTAGCTCCAGACCGGTACTGCAGGTTTTCAAATCAACTGTTAAACCAGTATGACATAGGACTGTCCCAGCTGGTCTATGATATTCCAAGGGATGTAGGTGCTCCAGAGGACGAAATGTAAGTGCTGAACCCCGGTCAGGACAACTTAGTCGGTAATACTCATATATAATTTGTAGTGGTCCGTGGTCATTTTCCTGCAAATTGGTAAAATACCACCAACTATAATCACTGTCACCAAAGACAAGGCAAATTAGCAGCTATAGGTGCTTCTTAAACTACAAACCAAAGCCCATTCAAGAATATCTTTCAAGTCGTGTAAATCCTCTTGGCCAGAAAAAGATGCATCTTCCGTCTCATTATCATCAATGTCGCTCCTGAAATTTTTGTCTTCACAAGGTGAGCCTTGAAAACTGCGTAAAGTATGTTGAAGATTCATCACTTAGATGAAAGGGAAAATAATTTGAGGACAAAATGTTTCCCTATAAAGATAAATACAGGTACAAACTCCAAAAGCATCATAATTTTGTTTAATTAAATTTAGAAAAAGAATTGCAAATGAAATAAGTAAGGAATACAAACGAGAAAGGAGAATAAGCTATTCTTTCCAGACCAAACAACCAAATGACAAAACAAAAAACAACAAAACAGAGCAGAGATATCAATAAAAGAAATCACTTGAATCTCTCTACATGTCTATCAAGAACTCCCAGAAATAAACATAGGAATCTCAAAGAGGAGCACTATGAAAGCAAGCCTGGGGTTCAAATATTTTGGTTTGAAAATTCTGAGCGTCTCTCTCCATCAAAAGAGCAAACACACTATCAACTAGGAAAAAGAAAGTTCACATACCAGACTGAAAGCAACATATATTTCTTGATAACATAACTAAGCTTAAGAGCATGAACCTGCAGGACGATTCAGAGCTTTCATACTGGCAACAGCGCAGGAGGGGCAAAATAGCATTGGGTGAATTCCTATCTTCTGATTCTTTATTGGTTGCAAAAGAATCTCCATACTGATCATTATCTTCAGAAATTTTAGGGCAGGATTCTTCTTTGGTTGTTGTCCTATCAGTTTCATCCTCAGTAGGCACAAGCACAACACTATCATGATTGGTTCTCTCCTTATATGACTGCAGTTCTCCACCAAGCATTGGGTTCTCCAGATGACCATCGCCAACAATGTTTTCAGATGTAGATGTTCTTACTCTTGATTGAGAAATTAATGAATTTTCATTTAATCTATCTTCTATTATTCCATCGCCCACCAACACACTCTCTGAATTTCCCTCTGAGTTTTCTTCATCATAGCTACCTTGAGCAAATTCTAAATTTATATCTCCAACACTTTTCTTCAACTTCTCTAGTCTCTCTTGAGTGAAGATGCTACAGAAATATCAGCACAATAAAATGAGCAAAAATAATATACCCATAACATAAACTAGGATACCAGAAAGTAAACAGCTTTAAATTCATGCATAAATACAATGCGGGAGCATACATTATCTATAATTCAAATTATTTCAGCCAAACAGATGTTGCAAATATCTTCTACATCCGACTTTCATCAGGTGACTCCTGATTACAAAGGCCTACCTATTTAATACACCAAAGTGAAGTTCAAAAAATGGAAGCCTTGTAAGAATGCAGTAACATCTCTGAGTTGTTAATATATAACGTCTTAAAGAAGAGGAAGATGGTTGCTCAGAAATCAGAGATAGCAATCCAGAGGGATTATGCACTAGTTCTTCAACTAAAACACAACACCCATAAAGTGTTGAATTGTCAGCCCCCTACGAAGTAAAACAAAAACAATAAAAAGTAACATTTGAGTACATAAACCAGAACAATCTAAATATTAAAAAACAAATTAATCATTTATGGTAGGGTAGATTTGGAAAAGAAATGATTGATGCTTATAAAGTATACTAGGCTCTAGCGCAAGAGCCATAGCTCAAGTGACAAAAAGTGACTTCAGGGACTACTTGATCTAGGAATCACTAAGGCTCTTCTTATGTAAGGGGACAATTTAGCATTACGATGTTAAAAATTATGTAAGCCTATATACAATAACAAATTATTATTAAATTTAATAATTATATATTATTGACATGAATAAGTTTTTCTGGGATGAAGCAACTCAATGCTCTATTTTTAGGATGGAGCAAAAAACACAATTAGCACAAGTAAATGTGAGGATGATTTATGTATCACAGCCGGAGGTATACATCATAATGTCTTTTGAATGAAGACCGAGGGAATTAAGATCCAAAAAACCATGAAAGAATCCAGGCTAACACCGACCCAGCCATAAATATTTTTAGATGGTTCACTCCAAATACTATCCCTAGTGTTTTTAAATTGGAAAAGAAAAGCCCAGATAGTAATAATGTCATCAAAGTGCTTAGAATAACAAACCAAAAGAAGAATATATATGTGTGTGTGTGTGTGACAGTGGCAGCTAATTAACAGTAAGATTGCTACAGATACCTGTAATCTAAATACAAATGACAGGTCCATTTCTTTAAGGTGTCCCTGCAATATACAGACAGATTTTTAGTCATCAGTATTTAACATTTTAGATCTTGCAACTGTATCAAATGAAAAGGTAGTCAAGAATAGTTAAATAATATAAAAAGGAGTGGTAACAAACATTGCAAAAAATATCAAAAATTTTAATTAAGAAAATATTTTGCATAAATTTATAATAATGGAAGTATAGCATTGCAAAAAATACCTGCCCAAAAAAAATCTCATTCAATTCACTCATGGAAGGGGTTCTCTCAACAGCTTGAACCTAAAAATATATCCAAGAAAAAATTATAAGCACAAAAGTTACTTGCATATGAAAACAGAGAAATGTAAGACAAGACAGACAAGCAGATGACTGACTATGCAGCCTATTTACCATATACATACACATGCATTATTATCCTTACATTTACCTAAACGAACTACTGCTGATGCCAAGAAATTAAATATGCTTATATGTGTGATGTGGTCACTATTGATCACCCTGACTTTTCAGTTAGTATGCTTTGTCGATATTGGATACCCAGTCTATGTGAATGCACATCATCCACTATTCAATATATTACAAAAACACAAGTAACGTTCTCTTACTCGCCCTTAATACTTCAACCATTGCCACTTAAGCTATACCCAAGAGAGTAGAAGATCAAATTTCCAACTTCATTATCACACCCTAGTCTTAACAGTGGAGCCAGCAGCAAGTGTCAAATTAGCTACAAGCTAGTTGCCATCTTTCTTTACTTTTCAATTTCAAAATAAAATCTCAATACTTGATGTTAATCATGATATAAAAATGACGGCGGATAATTTAAGTTCATTAAACATACACCCAACCTCCAAGCCTCCGGGGAAACAGAAAGAAAGAAGGTCCTTGGTTTTCAGAGGCAGTCGCTTTTCTGGAGGATAAACAAACAAGACCTGTAAAAAATTGAACAAGCAGTGTTCATAATACATATATATTTCAAGACAAATTAATAATCAATAAAAGTTCTGGTGGTCATTGAAGTAAATTTGTAATAATTGTAATACAATTAGCATTAGTACTTGTACCATTGGCAATAACAAAAATAATTAAAATTATTCAGTCTCTGCTACCAAAGATCACAACCTGAGGTTCTATATTGAGAGATTGATTCTGACAACCAAGTGCACTTCTCAATTTACGAGATCCTTCAAATTTTCTATCAACAAATTGCCTATGCAATGCCTGAATATCACAATTAGGGTGAAGTCCAACAACTACCATGCTCTCAAACAGTCGTGAGGGCTCCTTCCATGACCTACGGTCCTGCGAACCAAATAAGAGGGAGTGTATGAAAACAGTAAAGGGACAACATATGAGTTGGGTCTTGAGGCACAAAAAAATGTACATATCCTACTAGAAACTGATAATGGCATACAAAGTGAAGAAAGTAAGAAACATGAACACAGATATAATGAATGCTACATAGTGAAAGGGACTGAGATGAAAAGTCAAGTAACATATGCTAAGGCCAAACTACTAAAGGAAATTCGGGGAAGAAGAGCTTTCAAAATCAACTGTGTTTGGATAAACAGCTTAATTTAGTGCTTATCATATAAATGCTTATGCATAAGCTATTTCTATAACAAAAGATAAAATAAAGTCAAATTATTTTAATATAAGTTATAAGTTCTTTTCGTAGGCTATCCTAGAGAGCTTATGGAAATAAGCTGAAAACAACTTATGGACATGTCATTAGCTGCTTCTATGAGCTCAGATAAACAATCTCACAAATGATTATGTCAATAGTTAAGCTCAAATAAATCAATTCAAACAAACCCTTAAGGTAACAAAAAATTGTACAATACAAAGCAGCTTAAGCTTTCTTCATAGTCCAATCCAAACTCAGAATACTATAGGGAACATATAAATTCTGGCACGTTATGCATCATACCATGTACTTCAACTGAAAATTTGCAGCCCATTGACGCTTCAAAGTAGTCAGAATTTCAGGATTGTAATTTGTGTTTTCAACATCAAGTGGACTTGAAAAGCCCTTAAACAATTTTGTAACTTGATACTGAAGCCTTTGAAGTTGGCTTTGGCTACCATTGTTATCATCTTTTGGTGAATGTATCAAAGAGGACAATGGAGAATTACCATTAGCAGCAGTATCTACAGCTCTAGGAACATCTTCTTCTTTTTCCATTCCAATCATTTGATCTTTCCTAAAAATATTTATATATGATGAATCCAAAAATCAATAAGTGTGTGGGTGCATCATGATCAGTAAAATATCTAGAATTTCATGTTCTCCAGTTGAATGAAAAACACCGTAAAAAAATTATAAATTAAATTGAATTGAAGCACGCTATGCTAATTAGAAGTACTGATTATTAGTTAGTTTACCCCAACCGAACCATCATCAACGTAACAAAAAAATAACAGCATGCAAGAAAAAAGGAATATTAAGAAAAAAGGAAAGTAACCACCTCACCTTGAAACGGCAAGATTAAAGAGAAAGAAAAAGAGGTGCAATGAATTGATGTTCAGGTAGTTTTTTGGCTTGTGGATGAAATTAATAGTATATATATATTTATTTATTAATAAAATTGGATGTGATGGATGAAAGAGAATATAATAATGAGATGGGGAAATTAGAGAGTGGTAAAATGGTGAAACGAAAGGACTAAAGAAATTACTGGAATGGAAGAGTCAGTTTCTTATTTAGTACGCTTTCCTTCTTTCATGTTTGTTTTTAGCCGCTGTCTGCCACCTCTTTTCACCACTCTGCACTTCCTTGCTTCCATCAAATCAATTACTTTCTCTTTTAACCTTAAAACACCATAATTCTAATTTGGATCCAATACTTTTTTTTTTTTTTATATGAGAATAAGTTATAATGTTGGATTAAATGAGAAATTATGAAATTTATTCATCCAATAGTATAAGAATATCTTATTGGGTACATTACACAAAACCTCTTAAATGCACAATGATTAAACAAATATCATGTTAGCTAAGTTTAATAAGTAATTTGATCAAAAAAAGTTTAGTAAATAGTAATTGTTATAATGAGATTAGTTATGTTTTTTTTTTACTCGATGAGATTGATTGCTAGGCGCCCAAACTGTAAAAGTATAAATTAATTAGAAGATAGTTTTGGAATATCTATGCACAAAATGATAAAATTAAATACATAACTTTAATTTTTTAATTATGTACATAGAATTTATCAAATCGAATGGTATTTATAATAGAGGGGACTACATTTCAACATAAGAGGAGTTTTTTAAAATATAAAAGAAGAAAGAGACAAAGCATACTGGATTGAATTTGACTTTTTTATCGAGCTTTTTTCAAAAGTATATTAGTTAAAAAAACTATACTTCAAAACACTTAAAAAGTCTTTTAATTTAATAAATGAATCTATTTTAATAAATATGAATACTTTTTTATTATTATTTTATTCATATATGATATTTTGTATATTGTGAATCATATTGTTTCTACATTTCAATAATTGAAGCATAATTATGTATATAAATTTCTAGATATTTAAAAGTTTACTGTAAAATAAAGTTTAAATAAACTAACATAGGCATGATTAATAAAAAAACATACTGGTAGACTAAATAAATCTAAGTAGATTAACATATCTTAATATATCTTAACGTGCTTTTAAAAAGGTAAAACAAGAGTTAAAAAATAAGTCATACTTAGATTTTAAATATTTTTAACAACATTGCTATTTGTCGCCAAGAAAAAAATATCATGAAAATGTCACATATTAATTATAAATATTAGATCATCTAATATTACAATACGAGTGGATAAAAGTGGAAGATATCATGCTAAAGATATAATTATTATTTTGTGACGTACTTGTAAAAGTTGTTAAATAATTGTGATTTTATATTTAAGAGTTATGTTTAATTAATCGTGACTTTATAATTTATCCTTACAACTTTTTATTAATTTTTTTTACAGATTTCGGATAATATCGCTGTAGATTTGCAACATCATAAAATATTATAGATATTTGAATGTATATTATAACGTGTGTTCATTTAAAATGTTTTTAATTATAAAATATTTTATTATTAAATTTAAGATATTTTAAATAATTTTTAAATTTAATCACAACATCGTTTGTTTATTGATCTATTTTAATTAAAACGTGATTAATAAGTATGAATATAAAGATAATGATATGGATATTAAAGTTGTCATCCCTACTTTACGAAATAGGAATTTTAAATTTTAAATTTTAAAATGTTTCAATCAATTTAAAAATTTTGAAATTTAAAATTTTAACATTTAAAAAGTTTCAAATTAAATGAAACCTCGAAAGTTTCAAAAAGTTGGATGGCACATTGGACCGGAACCATTTTGACTTTCCATGTGAACTAACTTATAGTTGGCAAAAGAATACTTATATTACACTGCAAAGAGTAATAACTCGGTCCACGCTATTCTTTATGGCATGTCATTATTAAACGAGAATATGGTTTACTCACTACCCAATAAATCATTGTTATATTAGTCACTTCGACGATGACCACCGTCCAAATCCAAATTCCCACATGTGATCACGAGTTTCTTCAAACATTTAATCACGTGTTGAATTGAATTGAACCCACTAAAAGCAGCGTTGACCCTTCAATTTGAATGAATATGAACAGCCCTTCACCAACTTGCTGCTCTGCTTGCTATAGTGCTACATCATTTTGAAGTTGATCCCAAGCAGCAGAGGAAATTTATCCATATTAATCATGACCGACCATTCAACTTCAACAGAAGGAGAAGGAGGCAGCACCCTTTTTTCTCCTTACAACATTGCAAACTTGAACCTCTCTCATAGGTAACACTTTTTTTTATTTTTTATTTATTTCCTTTTTGAAGTTAAGATGTGATGGTGTTGTTGGAGTACTGCAGGGTAGTGTTAGCGCCAATGACGAGATGCAGAGCGTTGAACGGAATTCCAAACGCAGCGCTCGTTGAATACTACTGTCAAAGATCAACTCCGGGTGGACTTCTCATCACTGAAGGAACCTCAATCTCTCCCACTGCTGCTGGGTGTGTAACTACATCACGCACCGCCTTTTTTCTCACTAATTTTACTACATTATTATTTATTGTCTAATATGGAGGATTATTTTGGTGGGACATGTTTGGCGCAGGTTTCCCCATGTACCTGGAATATATTCTGAGGAACAAGTAGAGGCATGGAAAAATGTAGTTAATGCTGTGCATGCCAAAGGCAGCATTATCTTTTGTCAATTATGGCATGTTGGCCGTGCATCACATTCTGGTAATGTTTCACCGGTCAATATATTCTCAATGTAAACACTTACTATTTTTAAAACATTTAAGTGGTTGTAATTTGTAGATGATAATCTGTTTCATTAAGATTTTTTCAAAAATTATTTTTATAATATTTCTAAAAAAGAAATTTAAAAATAAAACTTCAAATGAAAAATTAGTTTATTTTAAAGTATGATTTTAAGTATTTAATCTATTTTTTATAATTTTTTTTTTGGATAATAAAATTTCAAAAAATGATTAAAACGAAAAACTATTTTAAGAAGTATTTCGTAAAAATCTTAATAAAAAATTAATTTTTTTCTAAAAATGTAATTTTTATTTTTATCGTATTAAAATCTTTAATAATAAATATCTAATTTATAAAATGTCAAAATTATTTTTTTTAATCGATAACAATCTAATCTAAACAACTTGTACAATTTTTCATAAAAATCATTTTTATTTTCTAATTAAAAAACAGGTCCATAATTGATCTCTATAAATCCAGCAAATGTTTTTTGATTTTGCATCACAATTCCATGGTTAATGAAGTGATAAAATTGTAAAGCAGTGTATCAGGCAGGTGGGGTTGCACCGATTTCGTCGACGAGCAAAGCTGTTTCAAAGAGGTGGAGAATTCTGTTTGCAGATGGATCCTATGGTGTTTACCCGGAGCCTCGAGCAGTTACCACTTCTGAGATACAAGAAATAGTCCAACATTATCGCCACTCTGCTATTAATGCAATTCGAGCAGGTAGGTTTTATATACCTCTTCGATGAATTACTAGTTTGTGCTTGTGACTTGTTGTTATATATAAATGATGAAATGAGACATATATACAGGTTTTGATGGAATTGAAATTCACGGAGCACACGGGTATTTGATCGATCAATTCTTGAAGGACGGAATCAACGATCGAACAGATGAATATGGTGGATCAATTGAAAATCGATGTAGGTTCTTAATTAAAGTGGTTGGAACTGTTGTTTCTGCTATCGGAGCAGAAAGAGTTGGTGTCAGAATTTCACCAGCAATTGATCACCTTGATGCTACTGATTCCAACCCACTTGGATTAGGCTTAGCAGTGATTGAGAGACTAAACAATATCCAGAAAGAGTTTGGTAAAAAACTCACCTATCTTCACGTTACTCAACCGCGATATATAGCTTATCGAAAAACTATATCTGGCAGAGAAGAAGAACAAGAAGAAGCTCATTTGATGAGGAACTTGAGAAAAGCTTATGAGGGAACATTCATGTGCAGTGGTGGATTCACTAGAAATTTAGGAATAGAAGCTGTAGCTCAAGGTGATGCTGATTTGGTATCGTTTGGTCGTCTTTTTATCTCTAATCCTGATTTGGTCTTAAGGTTTAAGCTTAATGCACCTTTAAACAAGTATAATAGGAAGACATTTTACACACAGGATCCTGTTATAGGCTACACAGATTATCCTTTCCTCACCAAAGGAAATGGGACTAAAGAGATAGTTGCACGCCTTTGATTGTTGTTTTTCTTTCTCATTTTTAATTTTTATTTTCTTGTTATATGTACAATTCGCGTTATAATTTTGAATTACTTTTCCAATTTCCATAATCTACTGTCTATCAGTCTCTCAAGACTCAAGCAAGTATTATAGTGAAACATTATTTTCCTTTTATTTAGGTAGGGGACTAATAATAGGTACTATACTATCACAAGTACACATAGTAAATAGTGATTTTAGTTTTTAAATTTGTGGAGCATTAATTACTGTAATTTCTGAATGTTTTTATTTTACAAACACATTATCTAAGTATTTCTTATTAGTAATTTTATGGACAATTTGATAAATGATTAAATTAATTAACGAAAAAAATACATTTAAAGACAAAATTGACCAACAGAAAACAAATTTAAATATATTTTTTATATTTTTGATACATTTAAAAAATATTACAATAACGTCTGACATTTATGAATAAAAAAATTTGTCTGTTTAGATCAAATTTATTTGCAGATTCAGGTTCTTGCTAGCATAACTCGTGAATCCTGCTGGCAGTTACTTTTTGTATTGGTTTGCTTTAGTTGGGGGAAAATCAGAACCATGATTAAATTAGTTTTTTTTTTTTTACAATATATCAATATATTTATATCAGAAATGTTATTTTGACATATAATTGAATACAATACAATATTTACTATTCATACATACTAATATTTTATTGAATGATAAAAAAATGTGAGTCTTACTCTCCCTCTCTTCTTCCACTTTGTCTCTTTCTTTCCTTCTTCTATTTTTTCTTTTTTTCATTCACACCAAAAGTCCATGAAGGTTAAACCTTCTTCCTCATTTTGATTAACTTTTCCTTTTTCCACTTTCTTCCTTTTTATTTTTATTAAACATTGAAATAGAAAGGAATAAAATGATTTAAGAGGAATAAAGATACGATGAAAATGACATCTTTAAAGAAGTAACAACAGCGATGGTGAAAAAGATATCAGACCCACAAATTTCTTTTTTCTTTTAGGGTTTATTTAACATTTTTGTTAGCTAAGATTATTCCTCCATTTTTTGTTGCTTATGATTTCAACTCATTCCTCTTTATTTTCATACATTTGACACTACTTAAGATTTATATTTTTTCTCCCATTTTTCAAATTTCTAATTTTATACTTACAATGTTGTAAAAATTGATTGAGAGTTTTCTTTGTTTCAAGATTTAAAATGTGTTTTTTGCACACTAATGCAAAAAAACAAAATTATACTGATATGGTGATAATTTAGATTATTCTTCATAAAAAAATGTGTTAACCTTAGGTTTTTACAAATTTTTATCAAAGTGGTTAATAATGTACAAATCGTTGGTTAATGAAGTAGATAAAGTGGTAAATGAATTATCTATATGCACAATTTAACTTTGGGAGTATTCACTACGCGTAAAGTTATATGGGACTTTAAGAATTAAAATTTGTGTTAATTTTGACATTGACAATTGATTAAGAATACACACACCCCTTTGATATTTTTTCTAGCAATTGAAGATTTGTTATGGTTATATTGGTACTATCGATGGCTTCTTACAATCATGTTAGCTAGTTCTAGTGTAGCTAATTTTTGAGTCAATAGTTTTGTGTGCTTGTGATGACTTGGCAATAGTTAGGTTTTGGTGCAAGGATAATTGTTTGGATAAATTTTTTATTTGTTTTGATAGTTACTCATTATATGGTCATTAAAACTTATAAATGTTCAAAATTGAGGTTCTTTTGTATATGTTATGGACCTATGTCCTCTTATTTATATATATATATATATATATATATATATATATATATATATATATATATATATAATATTCTATTTTCTAATTTATGACAATTTGCTTTCATAGTTGATAATGTAATTTTTTAGGTTGGCTCTTTTTTATTGAATGATTTGAAGTTGGATTTAAATGAGATATATCTCATGTATCTAAAAATGAGTTATTTAGGGAGTGGGCACTCAAGTTTATTGAAGAGGCATCAACTCCATAATGTAATATTTGGTAGACATGAATTTGACACACCAAGGCAAAGAGACTTCCACACTATGTATAATTTGATACTTAGGATTTGAGACAGAAAAAAATTTGTAAAGTAGTATAAATAGTTCCATTGTAAAATATTTCATTACAATCCTTTTTGTACATCAAATTAAACAATTCATTTTAAAAGTACATAATGATTGAATATAGCAAAATATTAGTTCATGAGCACAACACAATCAAGAAAGGAGAAACAATTCAAGGTACGTATCCAAAATGTGTCCACTCAGAGTCTATTTTTGAAGACTTTGTAATTTATCTTTTTAAGTTATTGTAAGAATATAGTGGTGACATGTGTACTCGAAGCACTTGTTGGCCTCTTTTTTTTTTTATTGTTTTTAGCAACTGTGTAAGGGTGAGCATGATAGTGTGTGTATCACAATAATAATGCAAACTTTGGATGATTAAAATTTATTGGTGTTGATTTTGTTGTTTTGTTATGTGATTAAATTCACAAATGATGATTGAAGTTGATATGTGCAATAGAAATTATACTATATGAATTACTTTGAATTGCATGATGAATTAGAAAGTGAGGTAATGAAGAAGTTTAGACATAAAATTAACTTTGTTTCTTCTTTGCTCATTTGTTAAGAAGGTGCATTATGGTGTGTTGGAATTGTATTAACCAACTTTTTAGGTTGTATTAACCACTTTTTTCAAGCTATTAACCAAAATTTTCACTTGTGATAAAAATGACCAAGTTCATCAATTTTAACTCATTAACCACTTTGTTCAAACAATTAACAAAATTTTTACTTGTGATAAAATTGACCAAGATCCTTAGTTTCAAGTCATTAATCACTTTGTGGACAATATTAACCACGTGCTTTTAAGCTATTAACCAAATTTTTACTTGTGATAAAAATGACTTAGTTCCTTAGTTTTAAGTCATTAACCACTTTGTAGACTAGATTACCACTTTTTTTTAGCCATTAACCTAGTTTTTTACTTATGATAAAAATAATCAAATCCCTTACTTTTACGCTACTAACCACTTTGTGTTTTGCATTAACCACGTTTTTTCAATTGATTAACCAAGTTTTATACTTATGATAAAAATGATCAAGTTCCTTAGTTTTAACTTATTAACCACTTTGAAGACTGCATTAATTTTCAAGTAATTGACCAAGTTTTTTATTTAAGGTAAAAATGATCAAGTTCCTTACTTTCATGCCATTAACATAGTTCATTAAGTTCCTTACACACATAACAGGTTGTGCAGTTGTCCTAGATGTATACATTTTATATCGTTTTATGTCACCATCTTCCATCTTGTGTTGTCTTTAAATTAAAATACATTTATTAAATGTATTAATATTTGTTTTAGATCAAGGCGTTCAACCACTTGTCCTTGGGTCAAACATCTGTTCCCAAGTTTAAATTCTTGAGATTTTTGAATTGATTAATCTTACAGTGTCATAAGAAAACAATATTAAAAACATTTCAAAATAACATGGTAAACATTTATATTATTTGCTTGTATAACTTGTTTAATAATAAGTTTTCAATTTGAATTCATTAACCAAGTATTGCACGGAATTAACCATGTTTTTTTAAGCCATTAACCAAATTTATATTTTGTCTTGATAAGAATGATCAAGTTTTCAGTTTGAATCCATTAACCAAGTTGTGCATGGAATTAACCATGTTTTTTAAGCCATTAACTAAGTTTATATTTTGTCTGGTAAGAATAATCAAGTTTATTTTGAATGCATTAACCAAATGCATAGAATAAAATGATTTAACTTCATCTTCTCAAAGTAAACAAGACAAGCAAACAATCTCATCAATAAAATGAAAGATAATTTGAAACTCAACATTGTGGAGAAAGAAGGAAATGAAAAGTTACATTGCAAAGAAAGATATAAGGTTGCTCAAGTTACTTTGTTAAAAATTTAATTTTTTGTTTCTATTCTTCTTCATCTTCCTTTGAAATTATGATATTTCTCTCTAATCTAAGGTTTACCCAAAATCAAAAAAATAAATAAAAGAAAGAATGATGAGTTATAAAAGAAAATGAAGATGAACATGTTAGATTTGTTTTTGTAGAGGAAAACAAAAATACAATAAAATGAAATGAAATAAAATAAGAGAGATAAAAAAGAGGGGCAAAATAAATAATAAATAAAAAAAGATTATGTGAAGGCGATATATATATATATATATATATATATATATATATATATATATATATATATATTGTTCTATTAATATATATATAATATACAATTGTGATTCCGATGATATTTATGTACAAAAAATATGTTTAAATATGGTTGTTCTATTTATATTCCTTAAAAAAGGTACCTTCAACCGCACAATCCTTGTCATATACAGCAAACCACACACTACATTGTCATCGTTAAATAATTACTTTTTCACGAGTGGAAACAGCCAATAGGTCTAACAGCCTAATATGCATTCAATTTATATTAAGTGGGGTTAAGATTATTTATTTATTAAATAAACTTGGTTTGAGATTCTTTTAAGAGTCTACTTAGTTTTTAAAAAAATCAATCATTAAACCATCTAAAATAAATAGACTAATCTCAGATCTTTATGTTCTGAAAATTTGGTCAACTCAGGTCTCAAAAGACCCAATTCAATCACCTGTTTTCCACTCTCAAATTTTTCACAATATTTTCCCTACTCCCTTTGTTTATAGGTACTCTCCCCAATTCACAAATTATAGGGACTCTCCCCAAATGAAGCAAGAAAAAAAAATCCAATAACAGTAATTAAGGGCGTAAAAAATGTGTTTTATAGAAAGGACAGTATCTGAAAATTAATGAAATGATCACAAAGGATGATTTATTGTAAGAATCCTGCTTAAAAGAATTACAGATGCATAATTTATCAAAAAGAACAGAATTACAGATGCATAAAACTAGACGTAGTTCTTTTCAAATATTACATTGTGCAATAAGAATACAACTTATTCACTCCCACCCCCTTTTCATGATATCAATACAAGTATCAAATAAAATAAAATAATGAAGGCAGGAAAAAAAAATATTTTTTACTCAAAAGTGTGGTTAGAATGAGGTTTTCTTAATAAGGTATGGTATTTATTTTTGTATTGACAATGGTATACTTTGGCCTGACCAAGCTTGATCCTTACTTTAAAACTGCATCAGAGTAGGGTTTAGTTTCTTACCAATCCCTGGCCACTTGTAATCTTATCCCAACAGCAATGCATTATATGGCAATGGCACCTTACAAGATAATCCAGCTTTTGGAAAATCACATTTCCATCTCCTGATGAAAGAATTATTGAAAAAATATTACACCACAGCCACAATGTCATATGATTGCAGCTCTTAAAAGACCATCACAAGAAAGAGAGCGGTGAACTGTGACTGAGTAATGTATCTACTCCTTTCTTGTTTCACAAATACATCCTGGTAAAGGATTTGCATAAAAGCTTTCCTCCAGCTTTGGAAATTCACCTGGCTCCCTTAGATATGGAGCACCGACACGGTCTTTATGAAGCTTTTTTACCTTGGAGCTGAACTTTTTCCAAGAAATGTTTCCTTCATCCAACTGATCGACGAGTTTAACAAAATTCATCCTGCATCAATCATTGAAATCGGTTATAAGTAACAGTTTCACAATGAATCTAAAATGTGTGTATTGTGAAACCATCGTGGTAGAATAACATAGAAGAAATAGATAATGAATTTTTTACTTGTCTGGATTGATGGTCTTTTTGAAGTGTTCGAAGCGTCTATGACCTTGTACAGCCTTCGCCATATTTCCATCGTAAGTGTAAAGAAATACATCACTCTGAAGGGCAACGACGTAGTCAATACCAGCCAACATATTTTGATGATTCTTGAAAGGATTCAGCTCTTCTTTGGAAGACAGAGAGGAATGAGAGAAAATGTTTGGGAAATCATCCTTGAGATATTTCATACTTCCTCTTCCATATGCTTCTCCAGCTACCAAGTAAATCCTGGTGTGTGATGGAAAACCAAATGCTCTAAGTAGTAGAGAAGTTTCCCTAGGAGTTAACGGACAACCTCCAAGCAATCTCCTTTCGGTCCCATTAATCTCCTTTTCCTTCCAGTGACTGACTTCATATCGCATCCGTCTCAGCTCTTCGTCTTCTTCTGCAGTCAAATTATGACTGCAGCCAGTAAATGCAAGCATATCCTTCTCATATCTGTTTTAGATAAGAGATATAGAGTAAGATGATTAGATTTTAGAAGTGTCATCTTACGTTGATATCACTATAAATCCATATAGATTCAATTGTATTACAATATTGTGATAGTAACTTGCCTTAAATGAAGGGCAAGATAAGGATTTCCATTCTGCTGCATTCTAGATACCAATGTGTTTCCGAATTCTTCAATTGGAGCTGAATATCTCAATGCTCTGTAATTTACACGGCATCTTAGTTTCTGTATGGATTTTGGAATGCCATTGTTAGCAAGTCGGGAATCGGTATGAGTGAAATAAATCACTTTGTGATGATTTAGGAGTGGAAGAATCTCAGTCTTGTAATAAGGAACCTGTAAATAAGCACTATGTACATTCATTGACCATGATTTGAAACATTGTTAAAAGCGGATGCAATTATATTATGTGCAAAATATTTTGGTACTGACCCAATGTGACTAAATGAATTATGACGGCACATATAAGGCCATTATTTGATAGTGATACCTTCATTTTCTTAACAAATTAACTGGCTACCTAAAGACCGAATGGATGAATGACCGACCTCAACACGAACACGGTAAATCAATTTATCAAACATATTTTGAGTACACAAGTTATGCTGACCTTAGACCAAGATATTGGAGTTTTTGAGAAAGGCTCGATTCCGGGATAGGCAGGTGGTAGTGTCTCAACTATGTGGATATCATCCTTCAGTGTATCAATAAAATGCTTCCAGTCAAACAAATCCTTAAAGCCACTGCAAATATATTGAAACAAAAGTCATATACCACAAAAAGTATTTAATGGGGCAACATTCAATTTAGTGTCTCATCACTTGATAGCAAAAGGGAGAAAACATAAATTAGAGAGATTAGAAAACTAGAAAGAGCTTTCTGGCATCTCCACACTTCCCTTTACAGAAAACAGTTGTGATGATTGTCTAAAGAAAAGGTTTTGATCATAGGATTGAAATTGATGGCATACTTCTAAAATAATATTGCAAGAGTACCGATAAAAGAAAGCTATATTTCTAGTTTTCTACGACATTTCTTGCACATATTAATAGTATTTAGGTATGGGCTATGAACAAGTTTATCGCTCAAAATCTTATATCAACTAATGCGGATAATCAGCATAGACGGAAACTGAATAAAGTTTAAGGCTTGCAGAAAACACTGGCATTACACACTTGCTAATAGATCCAATTGTCCACATTCAAAGTAGGGGGTAAAAAAATGAAAAAACAACCTCTGATCAGCCCAGTATGAGGTATGATCAAGAGAAGGAAGAACAAGTGTTGCCTTCATAATCTTAGCAACAGCAACCATATCACATATCTACAATCAAAAATATATTTAGACATTAGATTATGCTTGCCACCTGCATACCTATAGTATACGATCAGAAATCAACACAACATACCCCAAACCTCATCTGATTCAGGCCACCATTAGCATTTATAAGAATATATCCGTTGGTCTTTGTATCAAGTTCTGTCAAAAAATATAATGAAAGTGAGAGGAGTGAAGTCATGGAATAATCAACTGCATAGTAGGAATAGAAGTAAACTTCATACAAAATTTTCATACTTTTATGATTTCTAGGAAGATCTATGCATTGGGTGAAATTTTCACTGTTGGGTTTAGACCAGACATCTGATTCCTGAATAAAAAACGAAACTTTGATTAATGAAAAGGGCAAAGATGTTTCTGAATAAGCCTATATGAGAACCAAACAAAATTAAGTCCACAAACTTGAGATATAAATTAGAGTTCTCACTTTAGCAGTGTGGCTGCTACCTACTCTTGTTTGTACTGTCTTTAGAGTCCGTTCGACATCACCTGCTCCGCTCCTATATGCATAACCAAGGGAGCTTTGGTCCATTAGATTTAGATTATCAATACCATTGGAGTCAGATAGTTCCTGATAAAAGGTAAAATACTTTACTTAGCAGGTTAAGAGAAGCAAACACTCCCCTCCAATACTCAAACAAAAAGAAAGTACTGCAAGGAGACAAAAATGTGAATAGTTGTCATATGAGATAATGATCTATGTAATTCTTAATCGACGCCAGCTCCCTACCATTGGGTATTTTCACAATTTGGTATAATATGACTGTCTTCAGTAAACAGTAATACATGCATAAAAAAATTGAAAACAAATAGACTCGATTAAGTTCTTCACCTCATTATAGTTGATAAGGTAGCTATGGGATACAAATGATACAATATAAGTGCAATAGTTGAGAAATTTAAGCAATTCTTGCATTTTTCCAAACAACCCTCTGGCTTGAATAAAAGCAGATAATTCCACACAACCAAAATTGCTAACAATACTCACAAGAAGATGCAAACTAAAAGCTTGCACTAGATTAATTTTTATATCAATAGCTTTGGTCATAGCATGTTAACTCACAAATTAAAAGCTGGATGAGAAATTTTATTTTAAATTTCTCAATATGCAAATTCGACACATGACATATTTTGCACTTCAAAATGGAAAAGACTGTTTATCCAAAACACCCAAAAATCCAAAAACAAAAAACATCAACCAGATGACAAGATGAAACAAAATTTATAAAAATAGATCCATAAAACCGATAAGGTAGATAAAGATTCCAATTTGAACAAACAGCCACACACTAATTACAAAACTTAGCTCCTCCAAAGATTAAATTAAAATATTAAAAAAAAAAATCAATTAACACTTGGCAGTGTAAGATAAGAATAAGATCATAAAAAAAAAAACGATACTAACCTTATAAGATTGAGCTTTTTCTATGGCAGATCCAAGCCAACCAGTAGCACAAATCTTAAGAACACCCATAAACAAACACACACCACAAAAAACCAAAAACATCCAATGTCCAATCTTTTTCTTTTCCCTAAACCCCAAATCAACAACAATAGATTCAAGCGGTCTCTTAAGAAAAGCCTTGACAACTCCACCATGAACTCTCTGAGAAACATGGTGATGAAGATGATGGTGATGACCGTGCTTCCTTTCCAAACCAGGCTCCAACACTTCTTCCGATCTAGGAGAGTTGATTTGAAGCTCAACCTCACTGTGAGTACTGAGAGCACCGCCGCCGCCAGCAGCGTTATTGGCAGCGGCGTTGTGAGTATTGTTGCGTTTGAAAGAATGAGCACGGCGAGTCATGGGACCGGAGAAACGTGGACTGTTGACTCGCTGTGAAACGCCATCGGAAGAAGTGGTGTTGTGGTGGTGATTTGATTCGGAGAATGTAGACATTACAGTTATTACAAAATAATATTTTTACTCTATTTGTATTCTAATAATTTTCTTTCTAAATGTACTCTACTAATTTTCTATTTCTTTTTCTCTCGATATATATAGGTACCTTTTAATTACGGATCCGAAATTCCATGTATATTATTATGCACTGGTCGTTCCTAGTTCTTACTGTCTTCTTCTTCTTCTTCTTTCTTTTAATTGGACAGTAAAATAAAAACGAGTAATCATGATTACTGTTCAAAGGGTAGTAATAGTAGTAATTGACCAAAAATAGTTTTACCTATAGATTCTTCTTTTTTACACTGACGTAGTAAACTTTTTGAATCTACTTTAGCCTATGTGCGCGGTGGCATTGTCGGAATAAGTGGAAAATAGTACATACCATTATTTTGTAAAATCTCCTACTTATAGTTAGTTTATGAAAATTACTGTCAATTATTGTGATACTAAATTATGTACTAGCCATTGGATATAAATGGGAAGATTTATTTGGACAAATAAAGAATCCAGATCATCGATTATTATTTTTTAGACTGTGCATTGATATAGTTACCAAATCTGTTTGACAGTTTTTTACTGAGTGCAGACATTAATATTGAAAACAGGAGGAACAAATCGGTGGAAACAATATATATTTAGTCCAATTAACTTTGTACCTGTCAAAAAAAAGTCACTTTACAGTATCGTATTAAATATAAATAAATTGTATATATTAATTATTAATTTTTTTAAAAGTTCAATAAATCATAAAATATTTAATGTTTGATATCATAATGTGAATCAATAATATGGTATATTAAAAATGGAATGTCATTAAAAAAATTATCAATAATTTCATAAAATATTATTAATAATGAGAAACAAAGTTTTAATTTGGAATTACTTATGAGACAAGGTTGAATTTAGGTGACTTAAATTGATGTTAAAAAACATTTTTGAAATTTGTCAATAAATTTGTCGATAAGATATACTAACTCTTATAGATTTATTTATATGTAAACATATATTTATTATTAAATAAACATGCTTTTGTTCTCCCTCTTGCATTTTCTTTTTATTTTATACTATATTTATATCTTTGTTAATGTACTTCCTTTTATTTTCTTTCCTCTATCATTTTCTATCAATCAAACAATACATAATTATAGTAGTGGTAAAACCGTAAATAAATGATATAAATAATGTGTTTTAATAAGGATGATTGATGTAGGTGTAGGCATAATTCTAGAGAAATTAAATGTTATTGTGAGGTGATGTGCCAATAGTATAATAATTATTGAATTTTTAAGTAAATCTTAGTTAATTAATAGTGATTTTATATTTTTAAATTTGAACTTAGGGCCTCTTTTGTAAAATAAAAAAGATAAAAAAAACATGAGAAAGTCTCAAGTTCGATGATAATGATGATTGGTGTTCAAAGGGTAATAATTTTTTCAAAAACATTAATATACAAATGAAATTTGACGACATTAAGATAAAATTAACAACAAACACGGATAGGATGATAAAACAAAAATTAAATAAAGGATAAAATAAAAATAATAAATTTAAAGTAGTACATTTGATTAGATTCTTGTGAAGGAGTGTTGTAACATTTAGTCTTTCAATTCTTTTTAAAAAGCTTAATGTAATTTTGATATTTCTATTTTTGTTGAATATGATTTTTAGTTTATCTATTTTAAATTTGAATTTTTTGTTCCTTCGTTTAAGCTTCCGTGTTTTGAGGTTGAGTTCAAGGAATAACTCATAATTAAACAAAAGATTTGAAACAAATCAATGTTGAAAAATCATACTGGTAGAGAAGATTATGATTTGGGAGTTCTTAATTTATGGTTCGTAATCTAATTTTATAAACAACTTTTGTTTTTATTTAAATTTTTTAAAGGATTTTTTTAATTAAAATATTATATATAATAAATAATATTATATTAATTATAAAACATGATTATTAATTAATATAAATAACATGCAAATAAAATTTTCATGTGTCAAATATTTTATGCAACTCACTAGTGGCATCTGAATGTCACGTCATAAATAAGAATAGAGATAACAATTAGACTCAAACTCAGATAATGGTTAGCGTTTAGATTGGGTAATATAGTACCCTTCCCGCAATTTAAAAAAATACTCGTGTCTATGTCTGTATCCTCGTGGGTATCAACTTTAATATCTATACATTTGCTCGTACTTAATTGCCCGTATCCATACACATTACTCGCACTTTAACAAAATATATCGATAAATAATTGTTATTGTTGTGATTAAATTTAAAAAATTGGTATGGATAGAGTATCATGTAGCTTGATATGTGTATAAGAACTAAAATTTATTTTTTCAGTTTTTTTAATTATTAAAATTACATTTTTTTATTAAGGGTCTAATTTTTAAGATTAGAACAGGACCTCTAAAATCTATTACTAGCATATTTTGGTGATGATTTATTTATATGTTTATTTTTTTAGAAGGATCCAAAAATTATGAAATGGAATACCTAAATTCATTGATTTGCTTGGAATAAAAAGGAGAAGTAAATACACATGAGATAATATAGAGTGAGAGCGAAAATAGATAGAGATTAGAGAGGGAGATAGAAATGCATAACAGAGTAGAGGGACATATGTGTATTTAGAAAAATCATATATTTAAAAAAATATTTTTTCAAACAAATATGTTTTCTTGAAAATCATTTTTATGTCCTTTATGATAATTTTATAGTTTTAAAAAAATTATTTTTATAAAATTATATACAAACAAGTTAAAAATCATTTTACAAAAATCTCTAAAAAATAATCTATAAATTATTTAAAACAAAAATCATTTTATTTAAACTCAAATAAATGTATTCAATAATAATAATAATAATAATATATAAGTGCGGGTGTGGGGCGGAGTGGGTACTATAGTACCCGTACCCGCACCTACATCAGTTCAATTTTGCTGTTAATTACTCGTCTTATACCCATTATGCGGGTTTTTACCCTACCTATTACGAGTTTTTTTTGCAGGCACCCACTGGGTCTGGGTCTATTTGCCATCTCTACACAGCGGCTAACCGCAAAAAAAAACCTGCAATGGGTATGATAGAGTAAAAACCCGTATAATGGGTATAAGTATGAGAACGAGTAATTATCTGTAAAATTGAACGGGGATGAGTGCGAGTACGGGTATTATAGTACCCACCCCGCCCCGCACTCACACCCGCACTTATATATTATTATTATTGGATGCATTTATTTGAGCTTAAATACATGAATTTTTCTAAATACACATATGTTTTTCTACTCTGTTACGCATCTCTATCTCCCTCTTCAATCTCTATTTATTATCTATCTCACTTTCTATTATCTCATGTCTCTCTACCTCTCATTTTTATTCCAAGCAAATCAATGAATTTAGGTATTCCATTTCATAATTTTCAGATCCTTCTAAAAAATAAACATATAAATAAATCATCATGAAAATATGCTAGTAATAGATTTTGGATGTCCTGTTATAATCTTAAAAATTGGGCCCTTAATAAAAAAAATGCAATTTTAATAATTAAAAAAATTGAAAAAATAAATTTTAGTCCACAAATACACATCAAGCTACACCATGTTCTATCATACCAATTTACATGATACTCTACCTACACCAATTTTTTAAATTTAATAACAACAATAGCGATTATTTATCGATATATTTTTATTAAAGTGCAGATAATGGGTATGAGTACAGACACTTAAGTACCCAAAGGATAAATGCACGAGTATTAAAGTTGATATCTACGAGGTTACGGACACGAACACAAGTATTTTTCTAAACTGCGGCTACGGGTGCTATACTATCTACCCATTGCCATTCCTAAATGAGAAAACTACGTCATACAAAAATAGAGAGACACAAAAATCTCAACAATTTTCAAATAAGGGGACAAGAATCCCAAATTCAGAAACAACATAAAATAAAAGATAAATCTGAAAAAAAAAAGTAAGAGATAAAAAATCATTTAAAAATTATTAGAAAAGTAGCAAATTTTTGGTATTTACTTTTTTTTAATAAAGAAAATTTAGGGCGAGATTTACGTATGTTTTGGATCCAATATCACCATGTGCTTGGATATAGTCTAACAAACATAATAAATAGATAAATTGGTCTTTGAAATTAAATGCATCAGTCAAATTAGTATTTGAATTTTGCAAATTTGCAAATACATATATGAAATTGTAAAATTTCAATTAAAATAGTTTCTTTAAACTTTTGTTGTTAGATATTTTGATGTGGCAATGTAACGGACGATGTGGCATATCGATATTGATCTCACATCAATGTCATCTTCTCAGGAACAAATTCGTCAATAAAATTGTCATTTCAAAGACAAATTTGTGAGTAGTTGTAATTATGTATGAACTAATTATTGACAAATTAGTTCATGAAATATTTAAATTGCATAAGAAAATTAGTTGATGATGTGATGACATTAATATGAGATTAACGCAACAGTGTCACATATTCAATTAACATGTCACATCATAGTCTCTAACAATAAAAATTTAGATATAAACTATTTTGATTAATATTTCACAATTTCAGGGATGTATTTATCAATTTATAAAATTTATAGATTAATTTGACCAACACTTACAATTTCAAGAACCAATTTGCCTATTTACTCATAACAAATGTGTTTCAGTAATTTCTTTTTATTGACTACAAACATTAGTAAACTAATATTTACAATTTTTTTAAAGAAAGGTAATATTTGGTTAATAATAAAATAAAACATCACTATAGAGATAAGAAAATAAATAGTCTCTTTTGGTAATTTTGCTTTAACAGTTTATTTCTTATGTTTTCTAATAAATATATTATTTTTTCGATCATTTCCTATGCACATGGATTGGAATATTTTAACCATTCACCTTTATATAACAAAACACTGTCCCCTTTTCTAACCCTAACGTGAATCTTTGTGCCGCTGAGACACAGTTGTGTTTATCGTTTTGAATCCCCATAGACAATCAGGTGGCTTGAGACACAGTTGTGTTTATCACTTTGATCAATAGTCTTATATCTTTATGTTACTCTAAGTTGTGTTTTTACAATCTCAATCTTACTATAGTTTATGGATCTTGAAATTTATTTTTTTCTTTTATAGGTCACATGCTATGGAGGTCACTTGATTTTCTACTACAAGTAATGTTGTCTTATTTGAATCACCATTAAGGTTAATCATGTTCGATTTTCTTATTTGAGACTCATCGATTTATCTTTCAGGCATTTTCTTTACCTATTGTTGATTTATTTCTTCATTATATTTAGATCTGGGTTTGATTATTATTTATCACTCGAGCCACAATAATTATATCACTTTTCCATTACGGGTTGTGTTGGTCCCGCATCGACTATCAATAAACTAAATGTTGGATATATAAGACAAGTGCTCTATATATATAACGTCTTAAGATTTTGGGTGGAGATGTAGTGTCAAAGTCTCTTGTGGTCTTGAAGCATTTGACCAATTGTTACCCCCGTGCCTTTAATCATAGTGTGGATCAAGTCCTGGTTAGTCTCACATTGATTAGAAATAGAGAAAATGTCTTAAGATTTTGTGTGGAGGTGTAATGTCAAACTTTTTTGCTCACATGTTTTCCGAATTATCCAACAAGTAATATTATAGCCATAACTCGGCTTGTTGGAGAGTAGGAATTGATCATGAATTGTTGAATCTTTAGAGTTCACAAGAACTAACTTAATAACCAATTATAATTCTATAGTTGGACATAGTCTTCCCTTCTTACATGAAAATATTTTGGGTTCACCACAAAACAAAAATACTAGAAGCAACATAGAAAAACACCAACCTAAAGTAGTAATAAAATATACTAGTGCCGCGGAAAGAAAAAAAAAAAAAAAAGAGCGAACATGAGGTGATGAATTATGTAATGAGGTGATGATTTATGTAAGACGCCACTAGAAACAATATTCTCTCTCTTATACCATAAAAATCTGCATTTTATTGAACCAT
>JBBPBO010001985.1:3443660-3502325 GCA_037974295.1 Cicer cuneatum
AAAAAAAAAAAAAAAAAAAAGAGCGAACATGAGGTGATGAATTATGTAATGAGGTGATGATTTATGTAAGACGCCACTAGAAACAATATTCTCTCTCTTATACCATAAAAATCTGCATTTTATTGAACCATCATATCGAAATAAACCGGTGACAGAAGAGAATATGATTTCTATTTCGCAGTATTTTCTTTCTTTTTGTTTTATTCATTTCCAAATCCGTGAGGTAACCCACTCTTCAAATTGGGGTTTATATATTATGTATTTGTTCTGTTTTTCCTCTGTATATGTCTCTGCATTAAACAAACTCATTTGACTTTAGTATTAACATTAATAGTTTTTTATCAATCAGTTTCACGCAGGAAAGTAAAACACAACAGAATGGTCGAAAACAATCAAAGTAACCAAAACACAAAACCCATCACTCCCAATCCAACACCATTTCCTCATGAACCTCTCAATCAAAGAGATGAAACAGCAAATGAACCCTTTCTCAAGAGAGGAATAGAGGAAGATGAAACTGATGCTAATTACATGGGTCTCTTACCTCTCGAATCCTGTGCTTCTTCATCTTCTTCTAAGCGCACTAGACTCTACAACTTCGATGATAACTCTTCTGGCCCAAACTGTGACCCAAAGGGAAAAAAACCAATGACCGATGATAACAATATCATTATTATCAGTGACAGTGACGACTGTGATGATGAAAAACAGAAGAAGGAAATAACTGAAAATCAAATACCTTTGGTTCTTGATATCAATGCTTATAACATTAGCAGTGAAAGTGATGATACTGATGATGATGATGATGATGATGATGACACTCCGAGGAACAACCACCCGATTGAAATAAACCAATACGAATACGAAGAATGGAGGAGACATTGGCACAACTGTATTTACAGAGACGTTGCAAAGAGATATGCATCACAATTTCATATTCCATTCGAAGCACATATACATACACCTTATGTGCCTTATGTGCCTCAAATGGAATATGAATGTTTTGGTTCTCCAACTCCTTTCTCCGAAGCAATGAAAGCTATTCGAAAACGAGTTGTCAAATGCAAAATAGATGATTTTTTTTATGAATCGGATACATGGGTTCCGAAAAGGAATTATGGAGAAGATATGGTTTTGGAAAGGTCTAGTGTTCCTTCATTGGAAGAACTTTCACTTAACATTCTTGCTAAACACGCTGATGCAATTGTTTCACTTGATGGTGTTTCGGATGAGCTTAAACAAAGGCTTTGCAAATTGGTGTGTGACTACAGAAAAATGAATGGTCACTTTCTTGAACTATTTCTTAGTGGGTTTCCAACTGAAATTCGGATTAAAGATTGCTCCTGGATGACAGAAGAAGAGTTTACTAAATATTTTGGAAGGTTGCTCACTTCCACATTGGAGGTATGTTCATTTAATTTTGTAACTGTTTCATGTATGTATATCAGTTGGTATTTCTTGTAATTTTGCTACAATTCAACATTTTTATTTTGATATAAGAATTTTGTCATTCATATTATTTGAAAATTTACTTTGTGGGGATATATTTTTATTGGTGAAGATTTATCAAATTGTGATATTTTTATTGTTCAGAAGATCTGTAATTCGAATGTTGTTCATGATAGCGTCTCTTGAAAAATATCTAGCTCATGAATTATTATTATTATTCCATATACAGCTTTTGAAATGAAATTGCTAGCTCAACATTTGACCATGTTTATTATTATTCTTGTTAACCAATCAGATATCTATTTGAGTTTTTCCTTTTATGCTACTACCACATGATCTTAATTCAGGTTATACATTTATTTGTGGAACAGGTGATACAACTTGACCAATGTGGAAGAATTATAACTGATGATACATTGCTTGTTACTTTGGCAAGGTCACCAAACAGCTTGGCTAAATTGATTAGTCTATCAATCAGAGGTGCATGTCGTCTTACTGACAAGGGCTTGCAATCACTAGTTTCTTCTGCAACAGCACTTAGATCCTTAAATCTAAGCCAATGTTCCCTTCTTACATTTGCAAGTCTTACTATTTTGGCTGATTCATTAGGATCACTTTTGAAAGAGTTGTATCTTGATGATTGCATACTCATTGATGCTACAAAAAATTTGCTGGCATTGAAGCGACTCGAACAATTAGAAGTGTTGTCATTGGCTGGTGTTCCTACCGTTAATGATGAATTTATCAAGGATTACATCATTGCATGTGGTCACAACATTAAGGAGCTTGTTTTAAGGGACTGTCTGTAAGTACTGTTCGAGGAATTTGGATTGTCTACAGCCAGCAATACATACATACATTCACGCAATTACCATGTTGGTGATTGTTGGATTGAGATTAGATTGTCCAAATTCTAAGCTCAGTTTTTCAATTGTTTTTACAAAAAAATTTGTATTGAAATCTGGATGGCCTGATCTGAATCCAACTACCACAGATATAGTGACTGTGTGAATGGGTGGATTGCCGACTGCATGGAATACAAATCCCTATTTGAGCTGTCTGATTCATACATGAGATGTATTTTCCTTATTCTTTCATATGTTGTTAAAAATTTCTTTTCATTTTAGCCTATTGGTTTGTATTTCTCAACGTGCAGAAAGTTGACGGATGCATCAATGAAAGTCATTGCTGAACATTGTCCTGGGTTGCATGCTCTTGATCTTATGAACTTAAACAAATTGACAGATTTCTCCATAGCATATCTTGCAAATTGTTGTCAGGCACTGCATACATTGAAGCTCCGCCGCAATCGATTCAGGTAGTTTCTTGTTTGATGCAGTTTTCTACTTGTACTTTTTGATGCATTGCTTTTCCTAGTAATTTCTAGCTTTTAAGTAGGATGAGTATTTTTGTTTCTGAGATAACATATACAATAGAAAAAATTACATCCGCGGTGCAAACTTGCTCTTCCATTTTCACCCTCACGACTTATATTTTCTCTCTATTCTTCACGTGTGTCTCATTGATATCTTCCTTTCTTGAACTACAAGTAAACACATTTATAATATCATTTTTTGTTTTCAAGTATTTGATAACACCATTCCATATATCTTATTACCGAGTATATGTTTGCTTAATATGCTTGACCTGTCCTAAATTCCAATTGCTTAATATCTTAAACTTTTTCTTTGCTACAGCGATGAAGCGATTGCTGCATTTTTAGAGATAACTGGAAAATCCTTGGAAGAACTTTCACTTAATAGCATTACAAAGGTAATGTTTTCTTGCCAAATGTCTCTCATGTTAAAGTTAAACACATTAGCACTTAGAAAATTGTAACATCATGTTATTTCTGCAAAATTAAAGTTTTATTGATTAATTTTTTGAGTGTAAATTTGTCCAGGTTGGCCAACAGACAGCCTTATCACTTGCAAACTCTGCCAAGAATTTGCATACCTTAGATCTATCATGGTGTCGAAATTTGACCGACAATGAACTCGGTTTAATTGTCGATAGCTGCTTGTCGCTGAGGTTACTTAAACTTTTTGGATGCTCAAAGGTAAATAAGTCTGTCATTTAAAAATATATCAACGTGACTCATAGAGTCTTATTTATTGGAAAAGATTTTGAATGTTAAGTACTTTTGCAGATAACAGATGTTTTTCTCAAAAGGCACTCAAACTCAAAGATTCAGATTATTGGATTGAAGTTGTGTCCCATATTGCAGCATATGGAAGAGCCTAATCCTCGTCAAGGTGTTTTGCGTTATTCATCAGTCTCACAGTAGATTTTGAAACAGAAATGAAGTGTGTAGATGGTGAGATTTGGCATAACTTGTTGATATAGTAGAAGAAGTCAGTCAACTTTTTGTTAAGATGGTGTTAAGTGTTAATTGAAGAGACATGAAAATCACTCTGTTGCTGGTTTTTCATTTTTACAAGTTTTTTAGAATACTAGCTCAAGACTTGAAAAATTGTGATTTTATGATTTTGATGTTTGTTGTGATATTTACTCATTTCAGATGTTTTGGATCTTGAGTTAGTTAATTTGACTTTAAATTTTTCATGGTACTTTTAAAGATCTTTGAATGGGTTAATGATTTAGTTACCGGTCTATTTTTTTTAAGAAAGGAAATAAAATTAACTAAACTAATGAAGTAGACAAACACCTCTTACATTAATTAAAATCATGAACTAGGTCTAAGACATGGCCTATTAATGAAGAGGCCTTTAAAAGAAGAGTGATGACCCTTCATGTTCGCACATCTACTAGTTTCTCCAATCATGTTGTTGGGGAAAAGAAGAATCTGTTTAAATCTTCACCTTCCATTAAAAATTATTTGATGAGAAAAAATAGTCTCTTCAAGAAGTGAGTTAATAAACACAATACTAAATGCAACAATTTTATTTTTATCTAATTTATTTTCTCTTGATCCAAACAAAACAGATCCTACAGTTACTATCAACTCACCATTTATATATATAAAAAAGTAATATCATCATTCAACTAATAAAATGCATCACAATCGTTTGTTTTCATCGGTCTTAACAAAAAAAAAATGCTAATTGTTTTTTTTTTTACGGAAATATCTTCATAGCATTTCATTTATAATAATGTGATCAATACATGTCGGCGCATTAATATTAACTATACTCAATGCCAAACATCTTATACGCTTGTTAACTTCTTTTACATTTTTTTATCTCCTTTTATTTCTGCAAATCCACCTCTGATCCTCTCAAACTCCAATTACATCAACTTCAAAAACTTTTTTTTCTTCCAATTATTTCTTTTATTTAGATTTGCATTGCATATTTGATTCAACCAATATTACATATATTCACTCAACTAAACAAACAATATTTAACATAATTGTTCTTGTAGGAGGACATGCGACCTTATCTTCAACTTCTTTTTTGTTTAATATTTGTGTATTTCATTTGAAATAATTGTATTGTGGAATTTTTTTGTAGTATTCTTTAAGATGAATATTTTGAAATGTCTGTAAAAATTAGAATTGAAGGAAATACTCAAGATTAGAGATGCTAGACCAAATCAAAGAAAATAAGACATTTACGATATCAAACAAAATCATTTGTCTTTAATTATGTAGTTGTTTTACTCAACTAACTCTAATCATTTTCCATAAATTTGGATGGTGAAGAAAAATAAAAATAAGAAATTGAAATAAAAGTTTGCGGTGAAAAAAATATATAAAATAAACAAATTAAGTTTGATTTGATCATATTTCATAGTGTATATTATAGCTTAAATAATTTGTAGGTAATTTTTTTCCCGACAAAATAGTATATTTGAAGTTGCTATGTCTATTTTTGTACATTTATAGATTGATTCATATATTTCTCTTATTCAACCAAAAAACCGAAACCTCATACACACATATATAGCTTATTTAAAAATTTACTTGATTCATTCAAAAACATCTATAGTGACATGTTTTCTATTATATTAAAGTCAATCCTATTTGATTTATCTGTAGTTCTTAAGTAAACTTTGAAATTATTCATGACACATTGAGATTGGAATAAATATAAAAAAATCGCATAAAATACTAAAATGAAATTATTTAAAATTTAGATGATTCATTTTCATTGTTATATATATCTCAATTTATCTTCATATACGTGCGTTTATCTCTATTTTATGTTTCATCATATCTTCAACCGAATCTAAAAAAAAAAAAAGGTATAATTTGATTTTAATTTATACTAACATGTATTAGTATTATTGAATATTATTCAAATTTAATTTTGTCTTGAAAATTTTCAATTTGGGATACATTTTTATTGTTTAATAGAGCCTTTTTTTTTCTTACGGACAAAAAAAGAAGAGCCTTTTTTTTTCTTACGGACCAAAAAAAATAGCCTTTTTTTCTTTAATTAATTTTCATGTCTGTATGTTCAACTTTTCAAGGTTTTTCCTTTTTCTGTTTTTTGATTTAGTAATATTATAGGCAAATTGTACCGATATTTAAAAATTCACAATGACAATCGATGACAATTCTGTCACTACGACTAAGACTGTTACTTCGACTGATTGAAGTCGGTTCGATGAGTTGTGATTTAAGGGACATATTTGTTTTATCTTATTTTTACTGAATTGACATCGATTTAGTCTTTGTCCTAGCCGTAAAGACCATGGGACCGTTAACTAATATTTCAATGAAGGGTCATCGTAGTTAGAGTTTGTGATTGTTAAGGATTCGTCTATGGCGATTGTTAAGGATTCGTCTATGGTGGACCACCTGTATCATCCGCCATACTATATATATGCTAGCTTTTAGTTTTTGTATACTACAAGATCTGAAATAATGTTATATATTTATTTGTGGAATAGGTGCTACAACTTGACCTATGTGCAAGAGTTAATGGCTGATAATACATTACCTGCTATTTTGGCAAAATCACCAAGCAGCTTGCCTAGTTTGATTACTCTATCCCTCACTGGTGCATGTAGTCTTACTGATAAAGGCTTTCATTCAATTGTTTCTTCTGCTCCACAACTTAGAATCATAAATCTAAGCCAATGTAGCCATCTTACATCAGCAAGTCTTAATCTTTTGGCTGATTCATATGGACCACTGTTGAAAGAGTTGTATCTTGAAGGATTCAGTCATTGATGCTGCACTAATGTAATTAATCCTCAAGATTAATGTTATGTACTTTTTGTAGGTATCAAGTATTTTTCTCAAACAGCACTCAAACCCAAATTTTAAGATCTTTGGGCTGCCGGATATAGGTCATTTACTGAAATATGTCACAGGGTATAATCCTCATCAAAGTGGTTTGCAATACTCATCAGTATCAACAATAGATTTTGATGTAAACTAGAATTAGAATCAGAAATGAAATATATACATGGTGAGTTTCGGCATAACTTGTCATACTTCCAGTAGAACCACTATCAACTTTCTGCTAATATGGAGCTAACAGAAGAGGCAAGGAAATCAATCAGTCGTTTTCACCTTTTGTTTTAGTGATATGTTTGTTGCTCACACATTATAATAGTCTAGTTGTAAAAGGAGAAGTGTACATTTTTCCTTGTTGGAAGCATTAAAAGTCAAACATACATCCCATATATTTTAGCAGATTATTTTACACTTCCTACACAGAGGCTAAGTTCCTTATTGGGACATTTGGCTTCTTTTGTAATGTGCAACCTAATTATTTGTTGGTTAAATAACATAACAAAGGAGAATATATTTTTTTTAATAGGCAAGAGGTTAATTGTTAGTAGTTAGAATTTGAATCCTGAACTTCTTCTCAAAATTTCCTTACTCTTTTAGTCTCGACCTATTGCAAGTCTTAACTTGGCATAAGAAGGTATATTATAGGATTCCGGTGTTCATGAAAGTATCCTTGACTTAGGAGTATGTAATTGGATTAGGGTAATATAACTATGTATATTTTAAGGAAATGAATTTCTCCATTTATTTACTAAATTAAGTAAAAAAAAAAAACTTAAAAACAATATGGACGGGCAAGTTGTTGTTATTCTATAGTAATAACACGATAATGGATGGTCACATATCAATAGAAATTCCAAAGAAAGATAGCCACACCAAAGTGACCCCAACAAACAACAGAACAATAAGAAGTGAAAATGAGCAAACAAATATCTACTAAACTTCAAGGTAGAAGGAAAAAATATATATGGAGCAATTAAGATGTTGAGAAGTCTCATGGTTCAAAATCAGTCCTCACCCACTGCCCATATTTGCTTTTCATATTCTCATCAAACTCCTTATCTTTAATTTCATCAATCTTAATTACATTTGCAGTGGATTCCTCTTGCACTTTAGCAATCCTTCTACTTCTCCTCCTAGCCAAACCCTCTTTCTCTGCTTCAAGTTCCTCATAATCTTTCACCAAACAACTATGCACAACACAACTCAACACCAACACAACAAACTGCAACATACACATAACCACCAAAGCACCACATTCAAGTCTCACCAAAAGTTTAGCTTCTTTTGGATCCCGCGACGACTTTAACATGGAAAGGCTTGCTTTCTCTTTGGTGAACAACGCGAAAATCGTGAGAAGTTGTCCTATCAACGAGGCGAGTGTGAGCGAAATGTGTGTGAGAAAACATAAGTGTGTGAGGTGGGAATAGAAACCTACAAAAGATGAGAGAAGTGAGATGGTGGAAACCATGAGGAATGCCATGCCAAAGGAAGTTGGTGGTATTTTGAGGAGAATGGTGGGTGCGAATGAAGCGCCGGAGAGGATGAAAAGTGTGAAATTCAAAAAACAAAGGAGGAGGATGGTGAAGGAACATGTTTTTTTAAGCTTGGAAGAAGCCATTTTTTGTTGCTGCTGTTGTTGTTGTTGTTGAGGATATGGTGTTTGAAAAAGGATGGTGAAGTTGAATTTATATTAAGGAGGTTGAATGGTGCCGTTAAAGATTGATGTAACGGCTAGTATATGGGAGACCCCACTTAGATTGTGTAATGCAATATTCCCTCCCTCCGCAGGTATTCAAACTGCCTCGAATAATGTAATCATCAAACTTGCACTGTCCTCTGCCACTTTACATGATTGGAAATCATTTGGAGCCATGTTATAACAGTAACTTGTAGGTGTAATAAAAGTGTGATAATAACGTACCAACATTTTGCTTAGCCGGTGATTAGCACCATTTGCATTGAGTAATATTAGATGCAACAAAACGAGTAAGCGGTTACTTTTATTCGAAAATGTGTAACACACATTATTAGTTACTTCCTATATATTGAAATTATAAAAAAATGTGTAGATTATATTGAAATTATAAAAAAAAAATTAGTTACTTCCTTTCGCTAGCCTATCATACCATGAGTTTCTAATGTAATGAGCCCCAAGAATCCATCGTACCTAAATTTTATCTATCAAAACAATTTTAATCCCTACTATGAGTTCGACAAAATTAGTTTACTCCACATGGGCATTTATTTGTTGATTTTGTCTACCTTCAGAAAGAGAAAGAAGTTATTTATGTAAAAATGCTTCTTTTCTAAAAGAAGATTGATATATTCACTTTTAGCCAAATTGAAGTTTGAAGACAACTAATTTTAACCAAATATCTATATTCTGCTAAATTCATGTTTTAACAGAAGGCAAAATCAATTTCGGCACATCATTGGAAAACCAAACCAACACAAATTCATCCATCTTCATTATTCGCACATGCAATCAGTCAAGTATTGAAATTATTAGCTCCAATTTACACACACACACACTCCTTTCTCTTTCGAACCAAGTTGTTTAATATGTGGATTTAAGAAATTAGGAACATCTTAAATTTAGATCTAAAATACTAATTATAGTCTCATGTAAAAAACATCAAACAGGCAAAGCAAGTTAAATAACTTGACTCTGTTGCAATAATGTATGTATGCACAAAGCAAATAGCCGTTTTGACTACCGTGAGAAATTTTCCCCCCACCAACTGCTCCATAATTTCAAACTGGAGGGCCCTCCACAAAATTCAAATAACCTTACAGCCTACAGGTATTAGCTGAACTTCACTTTGAGGCTTGTGGTCATTTCAAACAGGCAGTGACAAACTTCAAAATTTAACTTACATCCTGCAGAAACTGTATTCAGATTAGAAAAGCCAGTATTTCAAGCAGCAAGAAGCCCAATATGAAGCTGAATAATTTACGGTCCCCTAAACCCACAAGTGTGATATTTTTTAACGAAAAAAGTGTTCTGACAAAAAGAATAGAGAAACAACATTATTGGCACTGTAAACTTGAAAAAAGGTTTATATCTACAATCTAGATAGTAATATGTATCTCTCTTATCATTTAAAGGGGATTGAAGGTTATACCTTGTTTACGTTCTCTTCTATTGCATTCTTTGCCCAGATCAATCAGCATCACTGTGGGTTAAGATGGCCTCAACTCTATCAAGTGATGCTTGTAGCCGTCCCGACTGCATATTGAACATTGGCTCGCCGGTACCTAGACCCCTGTTTAAAGTTTAAAATAGACAATCATTCATGGAATAACTGTATGACAGAAAACAAATATAACATGTACTATAAGCGCATAAAAAAATCATTATACATAGCTCATAACAAAATCGTTTATTTTAACTCTTAAAGTGCATACTTTCTAAACAGTGATAAAAAATACAAGATTTCAAAACTTGCCCAGTAAGCTCAGGAAGAACATAGTCTGCCCTCCATCCAAACCGTAAATCAAAGCCAGGGAACAAACCAACTGATGTCTTATTTCGGATTCGGGATACACCATCTCCACCCAAACATGTGGTGAGCTTCCATTTCCAACCAGTAGCATGCATTTTAAAACTGTGTCCTACACCAACCTGTGCTGATTACGTCAGTGTGAATAGCTTACAAAAAGTGCGAGATCCTCTTATCAGCAAATAAACCAAAACACGGAGGAATTAATACATACAAGCACATCGTAGAAGCCATATTTATTATTACCTCCGGTCCTATATATAAGATAAAGTTGGGTCAACCAAAACTGATGTATTTGGTCCAAAATTTGAATCATACGCATCAACTTTTGTTAACCTAAGTTTCTCTTATATATAGGACCAGAGGTAGTACTACTTTTAAGCATTTCTGCAGTGATCAATATAAACATGATAGCCATGTCATGATTAAAAAAACAAAAGAATTAGCCATCATCAAACCTGAAGATTCAAAAATCTAGTAAGTGGGATTTTTTTTGAGAGAATGCGAACATCATGTTGAATGGGCTCATAAATGACCTTCCATTTCCATTCAGGTGTCAGAGGCTTAAATATAAGCTTTGCTTGACATTCATTGATTGGGGCATTATAGACCTGCACCCGAAAAAAAGATTGATCTCCTGAATAAGTAGTAGCCAGCCATCATATTGAAAACAATTGACTAGGAGACAAAGTAAAATACGCCACAACATTAGCCCATTAACCGAAGAGATCCAGCTATATTAATGGTTAAACTTCACAAGCAGTGATCCTATTAATTTAAAGTTCTCTTTGAAACTTCTTGTATGCAAGGAACATACGAGTTTAACCACATAGACAGGATAAAAAGAAAATATCTAACAACATGGTCATAATGCAATTCGAAACAAAGAGTAGTCTATTTTCTGTACCATGCATGATGAACTGATAAAGCATTATTTAAATATTAGCTTAGTGGATTCAAGCTACAGAACAGTAATATGAATCTAATACCACATTAAAAAAAAAAGAGATTTACACGGGAACTGGGGCACTCTTTTAATTAGGGGTTTTGCAGCTTTACACAGTAACATCCTTTGTAGTGATAAAACAGAAACCCTAGATCCAAACCAATTAAACAAGGTAATAACTACTATTTGAAGGAACAATTTTGAATTTGTCTGTGAGTATGGTTTAAAAATGAAATTTAAGTAAGTTACATGGAAGAAACAAGAATAAATAGAATGTATGAGGAAATGGAAAAGAAGAAAAAGAAAAGGAACCTCCATGTTGAGAGCAACACGAATACCCTGAACTTCTTTTCGGAACTTGAGGAATAACTCTGAAGGCATCAAATTAATGTTGTATAATTCATCCCATGGAGTTGGTTCCTCAACCCCGTTGGTCGAGGAATCCATTATCCAAAAATCAACTTGCAGATACGAGAGAGAACTAAGAAATGGTATTGTAGCTAACGAGGAATTCACTCCCAATACTCCTTCTTCAACCCGCTGCCGTTTGCTTCCTCTAATTTGTAAGTCTCTGTTTGATAAGATTTTTATTTTTATTTTTGAAAAAAATACTAGAAATTAAAAAAAAAAAAAAACGACCAATATGTTTTGGAAAAAGTTTGATCTACATCCAAAAGAGAGAACGATGTATTAAATAAATTGGTGTAGGAAAAATTTGGGGTATATAAATATAAGGACTCATGTTTTTTTTTTTTAGAAATTAGTCGTTACATATATCAAATCAAAGTATTATTTTAATATTTGAAAATTTAGAATTTGATTCATCAAAAATTTAAATTAGTCATTTAATATTAAAATAATTTATATTTGACTCGTCAAAAATTTAAATTAGTCATTTAATATTAAAATAATTTATAGTTCATGCACGCAGACTTGAGTTAGTTTAAAATATACAACTTACTATCATAAAAGTATTTAAGAGATATAATTTATTGTAATGTCTGAGTATCATAACAATAAGGATTGACTGATATTTTGCTAATTCAACAAATAATTTAAAGTGTTTGATGAATTGAATATTGAAGTCGCATTTTTAAAGCCTAATACAATGGTTTATCTAAAAATGTTTTTTCTAAGAGCAGAAGTATATATACATACTCTACTTTTAAAAGAAATTAATTAATCATTATAAATATAATTTATAAATTTATTTTACATCAAAACATTTTTTAAATATTTAAATAATATATATATGATTTACTAATATTTACACAACTTTTTAGTTGAGTAAATCATCAAGCTATGTCTAAGTAGGATTTTTTTAACATCCACCAACTAATTTAGTTGGCATAAATTAACAAGTTATCTTTTTAAAGTGTATTTAATTTACAAGTTATCTATTTAAAGTGTATTTAATAAATTTATAGTTATAATTTACTAATTTATATCCCACACAATTATTAGTTGGTGTTAGGGATGAAAATAGGTCAGACTGTCCGATAGGGGCCTACGGCCTAACTTACGTCAGGTTTAGGTCAGATCATGCTTTTTTCTTAAATAGATAAGGTCAAGACTTCTAAAAAATTCTATTTAGTTAACAATGTCAGGCTACAAAGGCAACATAATAAGCCTTTTAGGCCGCATATTTAAATAAATATAAATAATATTTTTTACTATTATAATTATTATATTAAATTTTGATATTTTTGTTATATATTCAACTTTTAGTAATTTACGCACATTAATCTCATTTAGTTTTTGACATATTTAAATGTATTATTATATAATATAATTTAAGTAGGATGTATATAAAGTCATTTCTTCAAAATGTGATGTTAAATATCAAAATAGAACTTAATATCATTGACATATTAACTCGTTAATCTATTTAAAGATGTGTTTGACTACTTATTCAAAAATGTTAAAATGAAATAGGGTTTTAAGTAGGCTAACAGGTCATACCAGACATCTATCAATGCCAGACTCAAGCTTAAAAAGTAATCATATGACAGGCCACAGGCCAGACTTAAGCCTTATATTTTTTGACAGGTCCAGATCAAGCCTAGCAAAGCCTAACTCGGTCCAGTCTATTCTCACCCCTAGTTGGTGTAGCAAATCCCATATATACTTCTCACGAACAATAAGCTGTCTCGATGGTGTAAAATGGTTTTTCCGTAGCCAACTAAATTGTAGATTTTTTTTTAACAAAAAGATATTTATTTATTCAAATTAGTAGAATATATTGAAAATAATACAAATTCAATGTTGTTAAAACTAAAGATGATGAATCTGTAAATAAACTCATAACATTTATGTTATTAATATAAAACAGAAAAATGACTACATATGTGATAAACTTAAAGTGTATGAAATGCCGATGTCTTTGGATTTATAACGTTGACAACGTTAAAATCATTGATTGAATCTATAATTGATTAAAGTTAATATGTCAATTTAAATCAAACGAATATCGCAACAATACAAAAAACAAAACTACGTTCACCAACATGAGGAATAAAATAATGTCGTGTTTAGACAACAAAATTACTGACAAAATACAAAAAAATAAATAAATATATGTGAAAATTATGTATTTAGATTGAATGAGTTATGAGGTGATTTCAGACCAAAAATAATTTTAAATCACAAAAGAAGAAGAAGAAGAAAAGTGTTAAGAAAAGAAGAATGTGATGGCTACCTATTTTTCTTTAATCGTAAAGAGACCTAAAAATAGTTGTCACTCTTCTTTCAAATAGACCTGAATTTTAATAATTGGCCCATTTTAATCAAAATTATCATTTTAATTTTCAAGTCACACTAATAACCATACAATGATGGAAGAGATATAATAAAGTAATGAATTCTCAATTTAATGTAAAATAGTTTTATATCAATAATACATACTTTTCAATCTTTAAAAAAATTGTTTGTTGATTTTCAACTCCCCATCATTTTTTGTCAATAAATATATTTTCCATTGCGACATATAATATGAAGTAAGAACATTTTTTTTAAACCCTAATCCTCTGTCCTAACTAATTAGTACTAATTAGTGTGGTTGTAATTAGTACTAATAATAATTAGACCTAACTAAAAAAATTAACAAAAAAAAATTGTCTTCTCTTTATGGACGAGGTGGTGAATGAGATCATAGATCTTGCCAAACATAGAAAAGATCAATACCTTCTCTTAAAGATAGACTTTGAAAAGGCATGTGATTGTGTCTCGTGGTCATATTTGAATTACTTGATGATTAGATTGGGCTTTGGACAACGATGGATCTCTTAGATAGAAGCCTGCAATTTTTCCAGCACTTTGTAGGTTTGGTAAATGAAAGCCTGACAGAAGATTTTGTCGGTGGAAGGGGACTTAGGCAAGGCGACCGTTCGCTCTTTTCCTCTTTTTAGTTGCAGTTTAAGGCTCGACGAGACTTATCAACAATGTAATACAACAAGGTCTGTTCATAGGTTATAAAGTCAATAATACACTGCATTATCATTTACTACAATATGTAGATGACACCATTCTTACTGGGGAAGTGTCTTGGGAGAATTTGTGGAGCATCAAATCTATTTTAAGAAGTTTCGGGTTGTCTCTAGCTTGAAGGTGAATTTTTTTAAGAGTAAACTATATGGAGTCAATCTTGATGACATATTTCTTGGTGTTGTCTCTCTGTTCTTGTCATGTTGTGTGGATTAATCCCATTTAAATTTCTTGGTCTTCTGGTGGGGCTAATCACACTACTAGCAAAATAGGATTTAGCGTCGGCCAAAAGCCGACGCTAACACCCCAAAAGTCGACGCTAACGCCTTTTTAGCATCGGAGTCGGGCTTAGGCTAAAGCGGTCGAAGCTATTGCATAGCGTCGGATGGTATATTAGTGTCGGCCTAACCGACACTAACCGACGCTAGTAAATAAAAAAAGCTCATCTGATGCTAAAGTCAACAATAAAAAAGTCAATAAATTGTCAGCGTCGGCCAGGCCGACGCTATAGTCAAATAAAAGTCAATTTTTTGTTTTTTAGTGTCGGATGAAGCCGACGCTAAAGTCAAACTTGAAAAGTCAACAATTGGGTAGCGTCGGATAAAGCCGACGCTAAGTTGTAATTTTTTTATTTATTTTTTTGTTTTTTTAGCACCTGCTCAAATAATATTTAAAAATTTTATAAAATAAATAATACTTCAAAAATCCCCTTGCATTAACAACATAAAAAAGGCAACATAAAGTATCATTTGTTATCATAATACAAAATATTAATATAATATCAAATAACAACCTAACAAAGTCACCTATTGCATAATTGTCAACCAAGGACTACAAAAAGTAAGCATAACTATATATCATATCAAAGTTCTTCCAGTGACACGTCATCCAAATTATCATCGTAATGAGGATGCGAAGGAGGATGACTCACATCAGATGATTCACCAGCTGATTGACGCTGCAAAGCGTCAATTTTATCTACAAAAAATTGTTTTAATGCATCAAAATCATTCTCTAACTTCTTTGAACGGTCCTTAGCCTCTTCGGCGACTTTGGTAGCCACTTGAGCTTGGGCCACTGCATCCTGAGCAATTTGTTTAGCTCTAATTCTAGCTGTCCTCTCCGCTTGTAAAGACATATGAGTGATAGAATTAGAAGGATTCTGGGATTGTGTAATCGATGTACTCCCATGACGGAGGTTGTTAGATAAGTCTCCCATACCATAAACTCGACCACGAGTGCGACCCCCTGCAGATTGTGTCCATAATTTAAGTATTGTCGATCCATCTAACTCTTTAGCACCATCTACACTTGTGTCGCCAAGCTGTGTTTGTACTTCCTCCATTTTTTTTAAATGTTCCCTGATCAATATTAAAAGGTTTCTTTTTGTTGAATGGGGTGGCTTAATGAAAACACAGTATGAAAAAAATTGCACATCAAATAAGCTAAATGTAACATCTAGGAATAATACTGATTCAGTTCCACTAAAAATCTTGACACAGAATTTGCAATTAGGCGGTAGATACACTATTGAACATTTTCTACAAGTCTTTGAAAAAAACCAGAGAGATAAATTTCTCTGCTATTCATTTTAAATCTCCCCAACTGATCATAGAATAAAATAAGAATTAGTCTAATGACAGTGTTGAGAATATTTACGAGTTTCCCATTAAAAATTAAGGCCAAGAGAACTCTATGTTTTTGTACACACATAACAGTCAGCATCCAATTTATGAGGCCAACCATAATCTAGTATTTGTTTGTTAATACTGGAATAGAAACAACTGCAAGGATTGTGAATGACTTAGATATAAAGGAGAGGCAACAAAGTTGTGGAACCAGTAATTGGAGCTGATGGTATAAATTTATGAGATGTTCTCTATGTCACTCACTTTATGCTAAAACTTGAAGATGTTTTGACTTTAAAAAACTTAACTTGTGAATCACTAAATAATTGAAGCAACAATATAGTAACTATATAGAATGAAAGCCCAATTGATAAAACCTAAACAGAATGATAGCCCAATTGATAACCATTTCTAATAAAACCTAAATAGAATGATAGCCCAATTGATAACCATTTCTAATTCCAACAGGGCTGTAACTGATACAGACAAAGGGTTGGTGCAAAGCCTTGGTTTTGGTTTTGGTTCTGATTCTTAATCAAGTTGTATCATGCTACCAAGCCTGTCACTAATCAAGCTGTATCATGCTAAATGATTCCTTCATTCTGTCCAATGGATCATAGTCATTAATTTTAAATATCAGGGCAATCAGCAATCAGCAACAGACTTAAGCAGAAGATTTAAGCAACAGATTTAAGGGCAAACAGCAATCAACAACAGACTTAAGTAGAAGATTTAAGCAACAGATTTAAGGGCAAACAACAATCAGCAACAGACTTAAGCAGAAGATTTAAGCAACAGATTTAAGGGCAAACAGCAATCAACAACAGACTTAAGTAGAAGATTTAAGCAACAGATTTAAGGGCAAACAACAATCAGCAACAGACTTAAGCAGAAGATTTAAGCAACAAATTTAAGGACAAACAGCAATCAGCAACAGACTTAAGTAGAAGATTTAAGCAACAAATTTAAGAGCAAACAACAATCAACAACAGATTTAACATAAAACAAGGTATAACAATATCAATGGAGTAAATCACAAATACAAACAAACTACCTTGCCATCTATATGCATACCTTCCTATCAATTTTCCAGCAACCAACAATATTCAAACTTGATATACTAACAACTACAACTGTCATAGTCAATCATTACAAGTAAAATTCAACTCACAATTACAAAGAAAACCATCACAAATCCACCACAATCATGATAAGTTTGAACCTTAGGTTTTAGGTTTTTAGGTTTTTTTTTAAGTAAGAGAGCCAAAGAGAGTGAGACAGAGACACAAATTACTTTTAACAATGATTAAGCTTGCAAGAGGATGTTCTGTGTAAGACCCTTAATTTTAAATATTAATTTTTGGAATTATTGTCAAGGGTATTTTGGGAATTTTTGTAAATATTTAATATATGTATGTTTTGAGAAAATATATATATATATATATATATAAATATTTATTTGAAGTATGAATTAAAATTATTGGATGAAGAATTAAATTAATTTAATTTCAAGTAATTAAATTAATTGGACCATTAATTAAGGATTAGTGGTTAATTAAAGGATTAAGTGCTGAAATGATACAACACTATTTTATTAGTATTTTAAGAAGGAATGCACTCAAGTAGTTCTATGAGTACACGGCAGAGGGACTGAGCAAAGACCAGAACACCATCCCTCCTTTCCTTGCTGCCATACTGATGTAATAGTAACTCATTTTTCCCTCCCATTCTGCCCCTGTTTTCTGCCTTCCCATTTCCAGTCACGGTTATAAAAGAGGAAGAGAGGGCACTCTTCAAAGTATCACTACTGAAACATCCAAGCACTGAAACACCAAAACCTCAGTACAAAAGTTAATCCCCACCCCATTACGGAGCTAAAGAACCCAGTTTCGTAGCAGCAAACTCAGGCAGCAGTTTCACCGGATTTTGGCGCAGAAACGAGAACGAAAACAGAGACTTGAGCAGAAGCAGAACACGCAACAAGGGTAAGGGCACCTTCCATCTTTTAGCTGCATTAGGGCCATGAATGAGTGTTATTTCAGTTCTGTTTTTAAAAGAAAAACTGTTTTCGAAAAATGACATTTTGAAAGAAAATGCATTTTTGCTGATATGTGATTATCCTGATGGTTATTGCTGGCTGTTTTTCTAATAAAATATGTTGTTTTACTTATGAGTGAAAGCTGGAAAATGTTTGCATGATATTTTAATGATGATTAAAATACATGTCATAAAACTGTTTTGAAAATAGTCTTAAAATGCAAAAATGCATTCTGTTGAGGTTTGTTGTTCTGTGATGCTTGCTTGTTATTCTGTCGTGTTTTGAGAAAACTGAATGCATGCATGTTTGTTCTGGTGTTTTGGGAAAACTGAATGCATGCATGTTTGTTCTGTTGAAGTGAGAACACTGAAATGTTGCATGATGTTCTGATGATTGATCATCTGTCTTTGTTTTGGATAAACTGGTGTAATAGTTCTGATTCTGTTTTATGTTGTGGGATTATGGTGATGTAAATGACTCTGATTCTGGTTGTTTTGTGTGGTTCTGGTGATGTTGATGATTCTGATTCTGGTTGTTTTGTGTGGTTCTGGTGATGTTGATGATTCTGATTCTGGTTGTTTTGTGTGGTTCTGGTGATGTTGATGATTCTGATTCTGGTTGTTTTGTGTGGTTCTGGTGATGTTGATGATTCTGATTATGGTTGTTTTGTGTGGTTCTGGTGATGTTGATGATTCTGATTCTGGTTGTTTTGTGTGATTCTGGTGGTGTTGATGATTTTAAAGGAAAAATGGATTTTAAATGAGAAAAAGCTTTTTGAAAAGTGCAGAATCTGTTTGATATTTGGTTGTCTTTTATTAAAGAAAACAGTTGAAAAGGGTTGAACTTTCACTGTTTTTTCGAAGGTGTATTCGAATACAACATGAGTGTATTCGAATACAACCTGTCAAGTTCTGTTTTGCCTAAGTTTTCAAAACATGTATTCGACTACGAGCCCCTGTAGTCGAATACAGAAGAAGGATTTTTGCTTCTGACTAAACCTCTGTATTCGACTACGACCATGTCGTATTCGAATACAGAAGTGAAATTTTAACATTGTATTCGCATCTGTAGTCGACTACAGGTATGCTGTATTCGACTACAGATTCGAGTTTTTCCAGAAACTCAATTTTTAGCTTATGTATTCGAATACAAGGAAGCTGTATTCGAATACAGATTCGTGTTTTCTAGAAAATCAAATTTTAATCACTGTCATGTGATTTTTTGAAGTGTTGAGAAACCTTGAGAAGGTTTAAATGATTTGAAAAGAAGTCTGTGAAATGGTTTTAAAGAGGAGAGAAAGATGTTTGAAAACCTTTAAGTGACATGGGAGAAAAGGTTGTATTTTTCAAAGGTTGAACTCCTGTATTCGACTACAGTCATGCTGTATTCGAATACAGAATGTTAAAACTGCAGTTCATGCTTCTGTATTCGAATACAGGGGGTCTGTATTCGAATACAGATTCGAATTTCCAAGTTTTAAGAGTGTTTTGTAAACCCTGAGTGTTTGGGGAATGTTGGGATTGTTGTGGGGAATTCAAATGGAATTTTTGGTGACATTTTGAAGTTGTGGTGATGAAGTTTTTGAAACTTTACTGATGTAGTGAGAGATGTTGTTTTGTACACTGAGACTGCCCCTGTATTCGAATACCAGAGGGCTGTATTCGAATACAGGGTGTGAATCTGCACTGTTTTTGGCTTCTGTATTCGAATACAGATTCGTAAAAATTCCAGAAATCCTCAGTTTTAAACTCTAATTGAATTTTAAGAGTCTGGGAAAACTTTTCAAAGTGTTAATGATTAATGGACTGTGTAATCATGATTATGATGTTGTTATTTATGACTGTGCTGAAATATTTAAACACGATGAAGAGCATGAATTGTCTGATTTTGCATTCTGTTTCTAGAGAAGTGAAACACTGCATATTCATGCATTGCATAGTCAAATGGTACCCGCGATGGGCCACAGAGTAATGCGCAACCACGTGCTGATCTGTTGAGGGATTGCACGAATGCTGGACTGTTGAGCGTCTGCACTAAGTACTGATCTGTTGAGCGATTGTACTTTGGTATATAAGTGCTGGACTGTTGAGCGTCTGCACTGGTACTGGACTGTTGAGCGTTAGTACCCTGAAATGCGCAACCCCGTGCTGATCTGTTGAGCGATTGCACGAGTGCTAGACTGTTGAGCGTCTGCACTAGGTACTGATCTGTTGAGCGATTGTACCTCGGGTTATGTCAAACGTGCTGGTCTGTTGAGCGACTGCACGATGTGCTGGACTGTTGAGCGTCTGCACTGGTGCTGATCTGTTCAGCGATTGCACCCTGGTCATGAGGGCCGTTAAATTGTGCTGGTCTGTGAGCGATTGCACCTTGGTGATTCCAAGAAAATTATGCATGAGCATATATGCATTACATTGAAGGATTTGACCGGCGTGTCACGGTTGTTTATATGATGAATGTTGGAAATTAATGTGTGTGAGTGCTGTCCAGAATCTGAAATTCTGAATTAATGATTGTGTTTTGTTGATGTGTGTTTGTACTTACCGCATACTTCATAATCATTGACTGCTGTTTTGAAAAGGCATGAAAGTCATAAATTTCCAAATGAGCATTATTATTTCCTCATCATCATATGTTATACCATGATTATACATGTTGTTGTGCAATATATGCTATGTGATTATCTGTTATTTTCGGTCGGTGACCCCTTGCTATTATATTGTGGACTTTGGGCTTTGCCCTCAGATGCCTCCCAAACCCACGCCGCCCGTGGGTACCCGAACGACGGAAACGTCGTTGAATTTCCTTGATCGCTACTCGCGCACTGCTTGGGCTTTTGACCCCCTCTCAAGCAGAGCGACTTATACGGGGTGGCTGGAGCGGACAAGTAGGACTGACGGTGTGGAGGACTTCGTAGAGTGTACTCATGCGAGCATAGAGTTTCCCGTGCCTTCTCGCCTGGTGCTAGAGGCGCACGGCGTTTTCGATGACGCTGATGAGTCTGCTGAGAGAGTTGAGACGGAGGCCACTGTAGGGGTGGTGACTCCCAACCCTGCGATTGGGGGAGAGATACATGAGTCTGATGTGGTAGAGAAGCGTGAAGAGCTGAGACTAGTAGCGATTGAGATTCTGGGTCCATCTAGGATTTCCGATTATTGCTACGAGATTCCGGCACCGCCGAAGCGACCACGAGTGTGTATTGACTTGACTTCTGAGGATACCGATCCCTCTATGTACGAGGAGGAGGAGGTTACGTCGAAGCGAGCTGCAGAGTCAGAAGAGACTTGCGTGGGATGTGGAGGGAATCCGTGCTACTGCAGCTTCAGCGCATGATCAGTTAGACTTAATGTATTAGGTTTTGGGTTGAAATTGTAATTTGTCTTATTTTGGGAATACTGTACTATTTTCCGCTGAACCATGTACTCTGATATTTGCTGTTAATGTATTATGACAATGATATTTTGGGGTGTATTAATGTTTAAAAATTAATTTCTAAGATAAGTACTTAGTGATAATCTTGATGAAGTATTGAGTTTACGTTCATCGATTTATCTATAACGTACTATTTTACGAAGAACTTTATTTTAATTCTTTTGAAATAATTTTGGGAAAACTTATTTTAATTATTAATTTCAAAAAAAAAAAAAAACACTCGCGCTGTGTTTTAAACTCGGGGTGTTACATTCTGAGATTAAAAAGAGAACAGTTCGAGTGGCTTACCTTGACGGCGACGGTTGACAGTGGGTTCGAGAGCTAGCTAGGGTTCAGATTGGCTGAGCTTCACGGCGACGAGAGGCTGAGCTTCAACGGCGAGGGTTCGCAGAGCTTCAACGACAAGGGTTCACAAGGTTCGAGAGCTTCGACGGCGACGACGACAGTTCACAGTGTTTGAGAGCTTTGACGGCGACGGTTCACTTCAGAGTTGAGAGAGTTTGAGTATTACTTGAGATTTGAGAGTTCAATAGGGTTTGGTACAAAGATATTTTTGAGATGGTGAGTATTTTTCAGAGTTCGTGAGACCAAATGTATTTTTGATATATTTTTTTATTTATTTTCAGTTCAGAGTTCAACATCTATTAAAAAATTTAATTTTAAAAATTTTACAACTTAGCGTTGGCCCATCCGACGCTAATTATGAAAATAAAAATAAAAAAATAAAAAAATGAGCTGACCTCTGTTTTATTTTATTTAGCGTCGGCCTAGCCGATGCTAATAATTAAAAAATCAAAAAAAAATTTATCGCATTAGCGTCGGCTGAGCCGACGCTAAATATGACAGCTAAAATGAGTTTTTCTAGTAGTGTCATAGACGATACTCTGCTTGTCTGCCGGTGATAGAAAATATGCAAAAAAGATTATCTAGTTGGAAGGGTAGACATTTATCAGTTGTTAGTGTTGTCTCACTGATAAAAATGCTCTTTGATTTGATCTTTTGTCAGTTCGATATGGTCCCCTCCCTGCAAATATCCTGAGCAATTTTGATCCCAAAACATGTCGAAAAGATTATTTGTGGTGGTGGGATATTCTATCTGTTGGTGCTAATGGAGATGAATGGAATAATTGGGTTCTTGTCTAATGGAAACTGCAAGCTTGGTAAAGAAGATGATATTGATTTTTGGGATCATAAATGTATTGACAATAAACCTTTAAAGGAGGAATTCCCATCTCTATACTATGTGTCGTTAAATCAAAATGGTAGTGTGGCGTCTATGGAATACAGATCTATGGGAATGGTGTTGGGCCTGAAATTCACTTTTTGGCTCGTATTATGTTACCGAGTTGCAGAGGTTAGACGCAATACTACAATATATTTGCCCAAACTTAACATTGAATGATAGTTGGAGTAGGATATCATATACCAATTCTGGTTTTTTGGTAAAATCCTGCTATAATATAATAATATTTTCATTCTAATTCTCATAAATAATAGGCCAATAATCCTGCTATAATATCAATTCTGATTTAGACCTAAATTTTAATTATCGGCCAATTTTAGTGAAAAACTATCATTTTAATTTGCATGTCACACTAATAACCATAGAACGATGGAACTAATATGATAAAGTAATAAATTTTTATTAAATGTTAATGTAAAATTCATTAAATATAAGATACTTTTTAATACTAAAAAAAAAAATTGTTGGTTGATTTTTGATTCACATATTTCTTGTCAATTAATATATTTTCCATTCCCATATATATATAATATGGAGTAACAACACATTTTATTTTAAACCCTAACCCATATAGTACCATCATAGAGAGGGATACCAATGAAATCCTCAGGATGAAAAACTTTAGTGACCAATCAATGTCCTAGATGACCATACACAGAGGATGTGTAGTTCATCAAATCAAATTAAATCAATAAATACATGAATATTTATATACTAAAATGCATTCGTTGGTGATGTGATTTTTTGTAATCTTAATTTAGAATTTTCGATAAGAATGTAAAACCATCACACCCTTTATTCTTCTTAGTGTAACTAATCTCAATTTTCATTTCCAATGTTTATACTTTATAATTCTTGTCGTTTAATTTATCACAAGAATCCAATTCAACAAAACACAAATGTAAAACTTTTGAGGTTAGGTGTTTATACTTTACAATTTTAGCTGTTTAATTTATCACGAGAACCCAACTCAACAAAATACGAATGTAAAACTTTGGGGGTTTTAGAAGTTAGAACACGAGTTGCACTTGCACCCCATCGAAAATCTTCATAGACCGATTGATAATACCACTAAATATTTCGAAAAACTATCAAATGGGACTTTTTCAAAAGTTAATAAATAAATTATTAATATTTTACTTAATAACTATAGAAAATTTATTTGGCATAAATCATGGTATTTTCAAATCCATTTTATATATTTTTTTTAAAAAATGAAATAAGACATTGCAACTGTTCTACAACAATATTAAGAACTTGTGTAGAATTTTCTATGTTTTAGTTGAAGAAAAAAATAGTATATATACTTTGTATCCCTAAAAAAACTCATGTTAGGAATATGTTTACTACTTGTCTCATAATTTCTCAACTTATAACTAATATTTCTCATGTTAACAATGTGTTAACTGAACATTTTTATCAATAGAATAGAAAGAAGATGATTTTTATGAAAAACATAGACCCAATCCACTTCAACAGTAGTAACTTCACCGTCTAGAAGAAGATGAGTACTTTTTTCACTATTTCTCATGATTTCTCAATTTATAATTAAAATTTCTCCAATCTCTACTACTTTCATTAATCCATTTACTTATAATAATTTGCAATAAAAACAAAATATTTTATACAAGTGTGAGAATAAACCAACCACAATTCACATGTTTTTCCGTTGGATAAATTTTGAACGTACACTGAGGAAGAAAATTGTCTCGAATTTTTATATCTCAAATTATTTATTAAATTAATATAATTAATATTATATAATATTTCTTTTACAATTGATCGTAAAGTCAATTAATTTAATATTTGTTAAAACAATATTAAATTTATATAAGATTTTATTCATTTTAGTTTTCAAAATAATATAATGCGAGTTCTTCTTATTAATAAAAAATTAAAATTTGTTGAGGTCTTCTTATTAAGTAAAAAATTTATTTTGTATAACAGACTAAATCAGTTACTTTGGTCGTCTTCCTTGGCTCGGAAAAAACAGACATACAATTTTATTCATTCAAATGTAACTATATCTGATGCAAGTTAATTAAAACCAACTCTCCTAATCAAATTAAGCCACCTTGTACCATGACAATACAAAATACCACCATAATAGTCATAGCTAGTAATAATTTGTTTACATCCCAAACCCAGATCCCAAACCAGAACCGGAATCCGAATAAGAAGTACTAGTCTCACCAGAAAACATAACCCTGGTAGCATTTCCTTTTTTGGGAACAAACTTTCTAGCCCAAACATGTTTCCCATTAATTGAAAACTTGGCTTTACTAGCCCCTCTCAAAATCATGTCAATAGTATTCACTTTATGAAAAACAATCCTCGCAAAAAGTGCTTGTTCATTCCCTGCCACTTCCTGCATGAACAAAGCCTCGATACAATCACCATAAGCCATTGTAAAAAACTCCCTCACTTCCCATTCCTCCACACGATACCCTTTTGAAAATGTCACAAACAATGTCCTATCATCCGCTGGTACTACTACTACACTCCCATGTTGTTGCACTTGCACACCTGCACCACCAAGTCTCAAATTAGGCGCTGTAATGGAACCAAACCAGAAATTATTATTCTCTACCATCCTCTCCGCCGCGTTTCTCATCATGACTTGTTGCATGATGTCGCTAAACGCTCTTAAACAAATTTCTTGTCCTATTTTCAACATTCCTCCCTTTGCTTCGACGCGGTTTTCTTCGAAGAATTTCAATGAGATTTCCTTGTCCATTAGACTTTGAAGAAGAGGAATGTCATTGGCTTCAGAAAATGAGGATGACATTGATATTAAATTGTTAACACAAGTGAGACATATGAGTGATTCATCAGCAACTTCATTGATCAAAATAACAGGTAAAGACATGATTTTTTTGACAACATTGTGAAAACCAACTCTTTCTAACCAAAGCCACATAGACAACAAATGAATGGATTCTGATGGGTCACGTGAAAGGTTGATGACAAGGATTCTATAGAGGTCTCTGTCCATTTTGTGGAACAGGAGAAAATCCTCTTGGGAAGTGAAAAAAGGAGAAGAAGAATCCATGGAAGTAAAATAAAAAAAGAGAAAACAGTGATATGTTTTCAAATTTGGAAATTTTGTGATGCATAAATAGTAGAAGGAAATGAAAAGGTGTATGTATGAGTCACAACTATTGGTCACATGAAACATGTTTATGTTCATGCATGGAGAGACGTGTTTTGTGAGTGAGATTTATGTTATGAAAATTTGAAGTGTAATCATTAAGAAAAAAAATCAGTTATGTATTCTTTTTTTAAAAAAGACACCTTTTGGGTTGGCCAACTCCGTTACAAGCAAACAAACTTAAAAAAAAAACCGATCATTCTAATATTTGAGTGCAAATATGACTTACTCTTTTGTACTAAAATATTAGTAAAATTTTATGGAAGAAAATTTGTGCCATACATTAATTTTTTTAATTTGTTTATATTTTGAAATAAATATACGTTAGATCATAAGGTGGTAGAAAACCGTGAAGATTTGTTTAAAATGTCCGGATACTTTCTTAACAATTGTACTTTATACACATTCTTTAAACATTGATATAAAAATTATATTTATTTTAATTCATATAGTTAAATAAATATGTATAATTATATATTTTTATAATTATAGGTAAAAAAAAACTTGTTAATTATACGAACGCAAACTTAAAAAAACCATAGTAATCATATCATAGTTGAGGGATTATTGTGTGAGGAGGGATTATTGTGTGAAAATATACTTAAAAAAAAACGATAGTAATCATATTATAGTTGAGGGATTATTGTGCCTTTTTCACGCAATCCTGCCTTGGTAGATCCATCAAGTCACGGGACTAAGGACACCAGAACAATAATCTAAACCTCTATATGAAACAAATTTTATATAATCTTATATAAATTTAATATTGTCTCAACAAATATTGAATCAATCAATTTTATTATAAATTATAAAAGAAATATTATATAATATTAATTATATTAATTTAATAAATAATTTAAGATATAAATATTAATTTAAAAATATAAATTAGACTATTCAAAATTACAATAACAATAAAGAGTAAAGCTTTCATTTAAAATTTATCCAAAGAAGAAACACAAAATATGGTTGGTTTATTCTCATATTTGTTCAACACATTTTGTTTTTGTTGCAAATTATTTCTAGTACAAGTAAATTGGCTAATGAAAATAGTAGAGATAGGAGAAATATTAGTTAGTTGTTAACATGAGAAATACTAATTATAAATTAAAAAATCACAAGCCAATTGCTACGTGGAGTTTTTGGAATGAACAATGTATATACATACTATTTTTTTTCTTCAACCAAAAGATAGAAAATTCTATGAGTTATTGATATTGTTTGAAATGTTTTATTACATTTTTTTAAAAATATAAAAAAAAAATAGATTTAAAAATACCATGATTACTGTCAAAAAATTTATATAATTATTAAATAAAATATTAATAATTTATTTATTAACATTTCAAAAAATTCCGATTTCACTTTAAGCCTCGTTGGGTCAGCACTGGTCATTGGCAACGTGAACAATGCAATGCACTCATATATGTTGCCGTATTGGCCAGATTTCCATAGAGTATTTTTTCTTTGTTGCAAAGATTTTCACATATATTTTTTCCCTCACTAAATATATCAATTTTTTAAATCAATTTTTACCTATATATTGGAACAAAGTAGTATAGCTGAAGAGGGTTTAGTTAATTAAGAAATAAAAAAATAGAACTATACACTATTAATTAAAAAAAGTAACATTTAATGTATTACAAATTTCAAAAATTATATGCACTTTTTTGAATATTTAATTTTTTATTGCCAGGGTTGCACCATTTTTTTTTTTAAAATTAAATAAGTATTTAATCTCTATAAAATTTTAAGCATTTTGTTTTTAGTCCCTAAAATTTATTGTTCTCTTTCTTATCCTTGATTTTAACTTTTAAGTCAATTATGTGTACGCTTTAAATTTTTGAATGATTTTCAATAGATATATTTAAAAAATTATAAGAATCTTTCACTTAATTTTTTTTAGAATTTTATAACAAAAAATTAATTAAATATGAACTTTTAAGTTTTAAAAACAAAAAAAAAATCATATTTAATTTATCCCTTTTTAATTTAGATTTTTGCAAGGGAAATGTTTATAATGTCATAAATATAATTGTAATAAATCATTCAAAAATTTAAATTATACACATAAGTTGAATTAAAAACATAGACTAATTAAAAATGAAAGCAGAAAATATTTAGAAACCAAAAACTTATTTAATCTTTAAAAAAATTATTAAATAAAAATATATTAACTTAAAATAGAGTATATCATACTATTTATCATGAGCGCAGCAGCCTTACTACGGGTGGGGAGCTAATATTTGAAAACATATTATTCAAGAAGTTCAATAACAGTAATTATCAACAACAAAAAATTCAATGAATTTTTGTGACTAAAAAAAGTAATTTTTATTTTCCAATTTTCAATACAATTTTGAATTGTTGTGTAGCTAAAATGTTAACTATAGCATAGAAATACAAAATATGACTAAGTGATCTTTGAGTTGATCCCTCTTGGACTTACGTCAAACAACACAATATCTTATCTCCCTTTGACAATTTTCATGACTTCGTAAACTTCAAGTGAGACCTAACTTTTTTTTCTTTTAAATGAATTCATTAACTTACAAAGGATGAGGTGAGATGATCTATGTGTATATTTTAATTATTATATAGTAGCTATTGATGGGAATAAACACATAAAAACAATAACAAGTAATATTTAGCGGATTTAAAATTCTCCAAATTTGTAAGAACTTGTAAGCAGCAACAACAAATATATGACAACAAATTGACCAAAATAAAAGAGCGTAACATTAATATTTTAACGTGGAAAACCCCTCAATACAAGAAAAAAACCATGGGTCGTCTATACCAAAGAAATAGCTCCACTGTAATTAAATAACGGTACAAGAGAATCTCAAAATGATGCACAAATTGTGCATACAACCAACCAAAATAACAAAGCTTACAAATGAAGAGTAAGAAGAAGAAAAACACTAAAAACCTACTTATGTGCGAGCAACATTCCTCTCCATACGCCATTTCGCCGATCGACCATTGAAAATGAAGACCTGAATGTTGCGAATTTGCTGTCCAAATATAAGCCTGATCCAACGCTTAACAAATGCGCAATCGATCTTTTTCTGAGACTGATTTGACAAAATCAGGAATAAGGTTTACTCTTCTCAACAGTGTATTCATCCTCTATGCTAAGCCATTCAGATGAGGAGTTTTAGAATGAGTCTTTTCATGTGCAATATACCCTGTTGTTTGCAATAAACGGTCCACAATACTCACCACCGTTGTCAGTACGAACACGTTTCAGCTTCTTGCATGTTTTCCTCTCAACCAAAACATTAAATTATTTGAACTTCTCCAACATTCGATCTTTTGTCTTCAAAGCATAAAAACATAGTTTCCTGGAACAACTGTCAATAAAAGTAACTCTAACTTTCTAGAGGGGAGGATGCCTTTTGAAGGATACTCTAGTTTGTTTACCAACCATGCAGAGAGAACATTTCTCCAAATCTACATTCTTCAATCCTAAAAGCACATCCTTTCTGGTTAAACAATTTAACCATTTTTCATTGATATGGCTAAGCCTTCGGTGCCACAAATATGTTTCCATATCCACGACAATCACACTTCTTTAGCAACCAAAGCTTTTGTCCAATATAGTTTACTAATTTTTCCCCTCTAGCCACAACCAAGTTATCTTTGCTAAGTTTCCACTTTCCAGAAGCAAAATGATTATCAAAACCACTATCATCAAGCATATGCACAGAGATCAAATAGAAGCGAACATCCGGAGCAAGTTTGATTCCTTTAAACAACAATTGCATTTCCATGTTGGTTTGTAAGCATATATCACCAACACCGATTACCTTAGATACATCATCGTTAACCATCTTCGAAACTCTAAAGTCACCTAAAGTATAAGATGTGAAGAATTCCTTCCTCGATGTAACATGTAGTGTAGCACCATTATCAACTATTCACATGCTCTCATTAAATACAATATTAGTTAACTCACAGTCACGGAGAATAACAAGATCATCACTAGTAGCAATAGTAACATGATCATCATCGTTATCATCATTCTGATCTATTTGTTTCTGCTTACTCTTCTTGCATTTATTCTCCTTTTTCCACATAAAATAATTCTTTTGTGTGTGTCCTGTTTTATGACAATAATGACACTCCATATTTTTGTATCTAGCTTTGGACTTGCTTATGCTATTCTCTACCACCTTTCGGTTCTCTTTTCTGACTTCTCCCCTATTTTCAGTGACAAGAACTTCATATTGAGATGAAGAACCTCGTGCCTTCCATCTCATCTCCTCATTCAAAACATTGCCCTTAGTCGTTTCAAAAGAAACAACACCATTATAAGTTGAACTTGTTATAGAAACTTGAAACATCTCCCAAGACTCTAGTAAAGATAACAATAAAATAATTCGAAGAACTTATCATCAAACTTAATACTCATTCCTGACATCTGATCAAGGAAATTAACTTAAATGGTTCGAAATAGATGTCTCTTCCTTATACTTCAAACTTATGAAATTATTCAGTAAGAATAGTTTATTATTCTCTGATTTAGAGGCAAATAAAGTTTGTATCTTCTCCCATATGGTTTTTGCATTTGTCCCATTAGCAATATGATTATAAATATCATCTTCTATATGTTGCCTAACAAAATCACGTACCTATTGATGTTCAAAATTTCATTTTTCTGTAGATTTATCATTTGGCTTTTTAGAACCAAAAATAGGAAGATGTATTTTCTTCACAATTAACAAATATGTCATCTTTCCCTTCCACAAATGGTAATTAGTACCATTCAAGCATATCATCTTTATATTCATATTTGTCTTCATCCTTCAAGCAAGTCAAATAGCCTTTTAATCAAGAGCTCTGATGAGAATAAACACAAAAACACAATAACAAGTAATACGCAGCAGATATAAAATTCTCCCAACTTACAAGAACCTGTGAGGAGCAACAACAAATATATGACAACAAATTGAACAAAATAAAATAGCGTAACGAACACCCATATTTTAACGTGAAAACTTCCTCAATGCAAGGGTAAAAACCACGGGTCGTCTAGACCAAAAAAATAGCTCCACTGTAATCAAATAAAGCCACAATAAAGTCTCAAAATGATGCACAAATTGTACCTACAACCAGACAAAATAACAATGAACTAAAGCTTAGAAATGAAAAGTGTAATACCCCGAGTTTAAAACACAGCGCGGGTGTATTTTTTTTTTTTAAATAAATAAATAAATAAAGAATTTTCAGAATTAATTCAAGGGAATTAAAATAAAATCAGTTCATTTCAAAAGTTATCACCCAATCAGTGTCAGAGTGCAGAATAATACAACGGAAAAAGTAATACATTAATTCCCAAAATAAAATTACATTTCCCAAAACTCAAGACCCTATACAAAAGTCTAGATTGATCATGCACTAAGCTACAGTAGCACGGTCTCCACCGTATCCTCTATAAGTCTCGTCTTCAGCCAACCGTTCGTCCCTCTGCGTTGTCCACGTAGACTCCGTACGTAAAGATCAGGGGAAACTAACGACGTTTCCGTCGTTAGTGTATCTGTCGGTAGGACGGGTTCAGGTAACATCTGAGGGCAAAGCCCAAAGTCCACAATATAATAGCAAGGGTCACCGACCGAAATTAACAAATATTCACATAGCATATATTGCACAGCAACAATTATAATCATGGTATAACATATGATGATGAGGAAAATAATAATAATGCTCATTTGAAATTTAATGACATATATGCCTTTTCAAAAAAAACAGCAACCAATCATTATGAATATGTTGTAAGTACAAACAACATCTCAGCAAAACACAATCATTAAATCAGAATTTCAGATTCTGGACAGTACTTACACACATTCAATTTCCACTCATTCATCATATAAACAAATGTGACCCACCGGTCAATACCTCAATGCAATATGTATATGCTCATGTATACAATTTTCTTGGAATCACCAAGGTGCAGTCACTCAACAGACCAGCACATTATGTTTGACTTTAACGACCCTCAAGACCAAGGTGCAATCGCTCAACAGATCAGCACCCAGTGCAGACGCTCAACAGTCCAGCACTCATGCAGTCGTTCAACAGACCAGCACGTTTGACATATACCAAGGTACAATCGCTCAAGAGATCAGTACCTAGTGCAGACGCTCAACAGTCCAGCACTCGTGCAATCACTCAACAGATCAGCACGTGGCTGCGCATTTCAGGGTACAGACGCTCAACAGTCCAGTACCAGTGCAGACGCTCAACAGTCCAACACTTATATACCAAAGTACAATCGCTCAACAGATCAGTACCTAGTGCAGACGCTCAACAGTCCAGCACTCGTGCAATCGCTCAACAGATCAGCACGTGGTTGCGCATTACTTTGTGGCCCATCGCGGGTACCACTTGACTATGCAATGCATGAATATGCAGTGTTTCACTTCTCTAGAAACAAAATGCAAATTCAGAAAATTCATGCTTCTCATCATGTTTAAAATATTTCAGCATAGTCAGAATTAACATCATCACAATCATGATTAAACAATCCATTAATCATTAACACTTTGAAAGGTTTTCCCAGACTCTTAAAAATTCAATCACATAGTTTAAAACGGAGGATTTTTGGAATTTTACGAATCTGTATTCGAATACAGCTCCTCTGTATTCGAATACAGAAGCTAAAAATAGTGCAGAATGACACTCTGTATTCGAATACAGCCCTCTGGTATTCGAATACAGAGGCTATCTCAGTGCACAAAACACCTCTTTCATTTCATCAGTAAAGTCTTAAAAACTTTATCACCAACAGTTCCATTTTAATTCACCACAACAATCCCAACATTCCCAAAACACTCAGGGTTTACAAACACTCTTGAAAACTTGGAATTTCTGGAAACTCGAATCTGTATTCGAATACAGACCCCTTGTATTCGAATACAGAAACATGAAACTGTAATTTTAACATTTTGTATTCGAATACAACATGCCTGTAGTCGAATAAAGAAGACAAAACCTTGAAAATTCAATATTTTCTCCCAGTTCCTTAAAGGTTTTCAATACTTCATCCTCTCCTCTTCAAAATATTTCAAAACCTCCTTTTAAAATTACTTTAACCCTTCTCCAAGTTTCCCAACACTTTAAAATGCATATCTCAGTGTTTAAAACTTGATTTTCTGGAAATCACGAATCTGTATTCGAATACAGCTTCCTTGTATTCGAATACAGAAGCTAAAAACAATGCTTCTGGAAAAACACGAATCTGTATTCGAATACAGACCCACTGTATTCGAATACAGAAACTGAAACTAGTGAAAATCTGCATTCTGTATTCGAATACAGCATGCCTATAGTCGAATACATATGCGAATACAGTGTTAAAATCCCACTTATGTGGTCGTAGTCGAATACAGATGCGAATACAGAAGTAAAAATATTTCCTCTGTATTCGAATACAAGTTTGGAAACTTAAGTAAAATAGAAACTTGACAGGTTGTAGTCGAATACACACATGTTGTATTCGAATACACCTTCGAAAACCAGTGAAATTTTCCTAATATTTCAACCCTTTTCAAAACTGTTTTCTTTTTAAAAAAAACAAACAACCAACATTAAAACAGATTCAGCACTTTTTTCAAGACAATACTTTCCTCATTAAAAATCCATTTTCTTTTTAAATCATCAACATCATCAGAATCACTCAAACAGAAACAGAATCAGAGTCATCAACAACAAATCATCAGAAACAGAACCAGAATCAGAATGATTAACACCCAATCATCCAGACTTTCAAACCATCAGAATGACATGCAAGCATTTCAGCTCTCACAACACATCAAAATAACATGCAAGCATTTCAGCTTTCACAACTCATCAAAATAACATGCAAGCATTTCAGCTCTCACAACTCATCAAAATAACATGCAAGCATTTCAGCTTTCACAACACATCAAAATAACATGCAAGCATTTCAGCTTTCACAACACATCAGAAGAACATGCAAGCATTTCAACTTTCACACATATCAGAATAACATGCAACATTCACAGAGCAGCAACACACAAACAGAATGCATTTTTGCATTTCAAAACCATTTTTAAAACAGTTTTATGAACATGCATTTTTAAATTATGTTTGAAATAACATTCAAGACATTTTCCACTTTCCCACATAAACAGCACATCTTTAATGTATTCAGCTCAAAACAGAATCATCACAGAGCTTTAAAACGTCAAAAATGCATTTTTTTTCCATTTCTTTCAAGTACAGGCAAACCAGTCATGAAAACACTAGTAATGCCATGAAAATTATGCACTTACAGCCCTAATGCACTAGAAAGTTGGAAGGTGCCCTTACCCTTGTAGCGTGTTCTGCTTCTGCTAAAGTGTATGCGTCCAGAAACGGCGAAACTGCAACTGGTGTGTGCTGCTGCGAAACTGGGTTCTTTAGCTTCGTAATGGTATGGGAAATAACTTTTGTACTGGGGTTTTGGTGTTTCAGTGTTTGGATGTTCCTTTGAAGAGTTCCCTCTCTTCTTCTTTTATAACCGTGACTGGAAATGGGAAGGCAGAAAACAGAGGCAGAATGGGAGGGAAAAATGGGTTACTATTACATGCAGTATGGGCAGTGAGGAAGGAGGGATGGTGTTATGATTTCACCATCATGCTCACCCTATTTATAGGCTTTTGTGGTGCCACCTCACCCCAAAATAATATTAAAATAAGGTTGGGTTCTTCAGCACTTAATTACCTTGTAATTAGCCACTAATCCTCAATTAATTGTCCAATTAATTTAATTACTCATAATTAAATTAATTTAATCTTCACCCAATAATTTTTATTTCATCCTCTAAAATAAATATTTATATATATATATATATATATATATATATATATTCACTCAAACATACATATATTAAATATTTTACAATTATCCCCAAAAATACAATTAAAATTAATTCCTTAATTTTTTAAAAATTAAGGGTCTTACAAAAAGCAAGAAGAAGAAAAACACCCAAAAACCTGTTTCTATGAAAGTAGGATTCCTCCATCTCTAAACGTTGTTTTGTCGATCCAACCGTTGAAAACAAAGACTTGAATGTTGCAAATCATCTGTCTAGAAATCAGCTCAACCCAACGATTAACGAATGCCCAATAGATGTTATTTCTGATACTGATTTGACAAAATCGATAATAGAGTTTACTTTTCTCTTTTCTTTTTTGGTGACTGCATTTTTTTTTCAAAATAATCTTTCTTACAATTCTAATCATTAAAATAAGTTAGACACATAGACTACAATATTTGAACATTTCTCCACCTAAGAAGTGAACTCAATACCCAAGAGATACAACATGTGTACTTGTGTGTTTAATTAATTATGTCTTTACAATAATCAAAATCTTTTGTAATTGAATGAGTCTTGTAAATGCTTCGGTCAAACTTATCTCAAGATAATCATTATTTTTTTCTCTTGTTGGTTTAACTAAATTGTTTGTGAGAGTCATAGTCGTGTATGAATGGTCTTTAATGTATTTTAAGTTAAAATTGATTCAAAACAATCATTTGTATGTGTTTGCACTAAATACAAAATTAAATATCCATCCAATATTTATTGAATTTATAAATCATTTGTACATCATATGTCTGTTCGGTTCTACAGTTTATATATTAAGGTCTCTTTACAATATTTTTTTTCTTAACCTTTCCATTTAAAAAATAAATAAAATTCTGACAATCTAAATTTCCATCACGAAGTAAAATTTTGATAGGTTTTTCCGACCTAAGATTTTTTACAGACAAGATATTACCTATAGAATAAAGCATTTTTCACCATTTAGATTGTGCATAGATTATTGCAAGAGTGAATTACAATTAATGCAAATATATATGACTCAATTTTCATTATAAGTATACCTATAAGTAGCTTAACTTTAATCTACTTTTTGATGTAGTACTATAATATACTTTTAGTGCAACAAAACTACACCATTGATGATATTAACTAGTTATTAAAATTTATTTGTAAATTCGATGATATTTAAGCTTTTGAAATATGTTATTTAAATATATTAAGACAAAAAAAAAGGTTTTGTAAGAATCTGTTATCTCACACAGTAACTTATTGTAACTCTGTCAGCTATTTTCTCCTAATTCATATAACAGGTTAAAGGATATGTACTGACCGATGTAAAGTTATTTTATATCCACAAATATAAAATTGATCGTCGGTGTAAATCAATCTAAAATAACTTCGCATTGACATGATATATTCTTTAAACCTTTTAGAAAAACTCTTAAAGTGTGTCTGGAGGTAGCTATTGAAAATTTTAAGCAATTGAAGTGCTCCAATTGTATTCCTTTCATTTTGTAAATTTTGTTGGTTGAATTGAACATTTGTTTATCTAAAGTTTGATTTTTTTATAAATTTTTAAAATTTTGGGGAAAAATAAAAGTTAGATTTAGACCATAATTAAAATTCTGAAAAAGTTGAAGTATTATTTTGCAAATTTTATAAATCAATTTGCAAAATTTGAAATAAAATTAGTAATTAATTTGCAAAAAATTAAAAAAATTACAGCGACTAATGTGCAAAATTTAAAATATGAAGACAATTGAAAATATAAAAATACTATATGGATCTTTTGTGATTCAATCATGTATTTAAAGGTAAAAACAAAATTTTAAATTCTTTTATTTTTAAATAGTATTCAAAATTCTCTAAATTTAATATATTTTATAAAATATTATTTTAAAAATTCTACAAATTTAATATCTAAACAAAATAAATTATACAGAAGAATTTTAATTACCTTAAAAAATAACAATTTACTCATCCCCACAGTTGTACCTATACCCCACAAATTTTAAAAAATGTCAAATATATCCTTTTTTTTATATTACTATTTGACTAATTCAAATTCACTTTTTTTTTTATCTTCAAAAGATTTTCGATACATAAAAGTTTTCCGGTAGTTATTGTCAAACTTTTTTTCAAGTTTTCCGGTATAGAAAGTTCTACCGAAAAACTTGTGAGGAAGTTTTATGGTAGTGTTCCAATTGTTTTTTTTTTAAATTTAAAATTTTTTTTTCAAGTTTTCCAGTAATGAGCGTAAAATTAACACTACCGGAAAATTTGTGAAGAAATTTTTGGTAGTTACCGGAAATCTTCCTCACAAGTTTTCCAGTAGTATTTTAATTTTTTTTTAAAACTACCGAAAAACTTGAAAAAAGATTTATGGAATACAAATGAATTGCCGAAATCTTTTTTTCAAGTTTTCCGGTAAAGAAGTGTAAAATTAACACTATCAAAAAAACTTGTGAGAGAGTTTTCCGGCTGCATTTTCAAAAATTCATTCACTTTTTTTGAAAATGTTAAATGATGGAATGGTGGAATTTTTAAGATTTTATGCTTTATACGAAGACAAAAATGTCATTTTTTACATTTGTGAAGGTAAAAGTAAAATGTGGAGAGTATGGAGTAAAATATTTCTTAAAAAAATATAGTCTGTTGTAAAATGATATTCCTTCCAAACAATATTTTTTTATGATTAAATAAAATTCATATGTATCTCATTAAATAATAGAATTCATTTCTAAAATTATGGGACTTATATAAATTTTATTAATTATGTAGTGATTGTTCCAAAGTCATTTAATTGTTTTTCTTCCAAAGTGATGAATCAATTATACCACTCTCCTCGATCTCTTGGATGTTCACATTTAAAAATTACTTTCTTGATTGTAACTTGTTTTTGTTTTTTGTTTTGTTTTTATTACTATTGTACCAAAACAATATTCTGTGTCCTTTATGTTATGCATATTGCATAATGATTGACTGTACTGATTTCAAAGATGAAAATAATTTTACTTGACTAAAATATCTTTTTTTATATATAATTAGTGGAATAGTTTTAGGTAGAAAAATTAAATAGTATAGAGTTGGTTTATACAAATACATAGGATATTATTTAAAAGAAGTAATGTATATCAAATAAATTTGCACCTTAGTCAGATACCACATCAACGAGACACGACAATAAGACCACTATGGTTATGAGGACTTTCGACACATAATTGGTATGTATTCTTAAGAACGTATGTTAACAACGACCATTAAAGTCCTCAATAATTTTTTTAAAAAAATATTACTACCTTCTGTCTGTCTTGTTATTAAAGACATTTAAGTTATAATTTAGTCAATTATACTATGGACTAAAACATCAATTATTTTGATCAAATTATATATCAAATATTTCTTATAAAAAGAGCCATATGGAGTAATTTGTAAAAAAAGTACAAAAACAACTCTAATATAATTACAAAATAAACTAAACTTTTCAATTGCATAGGTTACGAGTTTTATGTGGAGATATAAAATCATATGATCCTAAAAATTTATTAAATTATTAATATCTTTTTATGCATTTGAGTCCAATTAAGTTTCCGGAAAACTTGAAAAAAGTTTTTCAGAAGAAATTGCACTACCGGGAAACTTCCCATTAAGTTTTGCGGAAGTTTTCGTTGAAATTCAACTACCGGGAAACTTGAAATTGAAGTTTTTCGGAATTTTTTTTTTTAATTTTTTATTTATTTTTAACTGTTTTTTCTTGTTATCTTTTCATTTTAGTGGGCGCTGTTGTACGAGGTAGAGACGGCAGAATCGTTCGACCATCACGCGACGAAGGTACTTCATTATGTATGATGCATCCTCCGGAGAGGATTCGACCGACAACGTCGATGAGGAGAAGACGACAGATGATAGTAGAAGAAGATGACGAGGGAGACCAGGAGCATATGGTTATCCCGGAGGCTGATGTTACTATGCATCAGTAGGAGGACCCTCCTGTAGTACACGAGGAGGAGGAGAGAGAGCATACGGAGGAGGGACATGATGGACCTCAGGAGACGCAGTATCCTAGAGGACCATATGATTTGTCCGTCCTTACTCAATATGATCAACATGTTTCAGCTAGGTTATGGTTTGGTCAGGTATATTAAATTAAGTATTATTTATGGTGCATTAAAAATATTTTAATTAATTATTATTTTTGTTCTATATTTAATTTTAATGTCATATATTTTCTTTGTATACATGAGCGACCAATGCTGAAAATTGTTGCGCATGGGAAAAAGCTGCAACAATTTACGCTGCAGGTACTCCCGCGAGTCATCGAGAACTGGGTGACCTTGTCGAGATTGGCACCATTACAATGGGGTAGTTTGAAGACAATTCACAACAACCTGATTTCCGCATTTGTGGAAAGATGACATTCTGAGACATCGTCATTTCACATGTCATTCAGTGAAATGACGATTACTTTAGATGATGTTGCCTATCTTCTTGGATTGCCTGTCAGGGGTCAGTTCTACACTCCACCTGATGCAGATAGAGCAATGACATGTCATCTCGCCATTACTTTATTAGGAGTGTATGCAGAAGAGATCTGGGAGGAGACCAGAGGGGCGCACTACCGACTGGATTGGTTGAGGGAGGTATTCCTGAGGCAGTGCCAAGCAGAGAGATTTGATTGTGCTGCCAGGGCGTATCTGCTGAATTTAGTATGGAGTACTATTTTCACAGATAAAAGTCATACTCTTATTGATGCGAAGTACCTCCCTTTATTCAGATATTTGGACGGTACAGGTGCATACTCCTGGGGTACTGGTGCACTCGTAGTCCTTTATGACTACCTCTCGGATGCCTGCTGTTATGCCACCAAACAGATAGGTGGTTATATATCACTACTACAGGTATTAAATATTTTAATTATTTTTAAATTATTAATTTGTATGTTTATCATTAATTTATTTAATTTTATTTGCAACAGTGATCGATATACGAATATTTTCCAAATATTTGTAATAGAGGTGACCAGGGTGCTGATCTTAGATGCTTTGCTCGGATGAATAGATGGAGCTACAAACAAGGCAAACACAAGATCCCCGAGTACAGACATATGATTGACGCACTGACACCTGCTGAAGTCATATGGAGACCATAGGAGAATCATAGGGATGTCATTCCCTTTGATTATATCATGCTCTACACCGGTCACCTTCGATTATGTACCACAGTAGTGGCGTACATGCCAGAGAGGTGTTTGAGACAGTTTGAATGCCACAGCCACTTGCAGATCTTGCTAGATTATATGATGCAGATGTGGAATGGATGGGATATATGACTCCTGTCACAGAGTTATATCACAGGATCCATCCAGCTACATATCCATCCGAGTGTCGGGAAGGATATTTGGAGTGGTTCTATCGGGTGTCTCATCCACTGCTAGTGCGACCCGAAGTTGTACCTCAGGTCCCGGATTTTAGTGCACCGACCACCGCTGCAGATGCTACTAGTTCAGAGCCATCTATTCTACAGCAGGTTGGTGATCTTATACAGCAGGGCTTGGAGGCATATGAAGCTCACCCAGATGATGATTTGTATTCTTATTTTTATAGAGCTTTGTATTTATCTCGTGGTCACAATAGTTAGTAGACTTCTTGTTAGTTTGTTTTGTAAACATTGATTTCCTAAACATTAATGTTAGTTTGTTTTTATTTCATTTTGTTTAGTATTAATTAATTATATTTCGTTAATTTTATATTATTTATAATGAAATATAACGAAAGTAAACTAAATAAAATACAAGATAAAATACAACGACAGAAAACTAAAATGAACTAATAACAAATGATTTTATACATGTTTTTAAAGTATTGTAGTTCATATAAAATCAATCATCATCTAATGACATGATATCTACGGGTTCTTTTAGTGGAACTTGTCTAACACGTGACATATTGCCTATTAAATACCCCCAATGTTGTAGACGCCCAGTATATGCTATTGCCCAAGAAGTTGCCTCATCGTGGCGATATTGCTTCCAACCTGGTGCAATATTTGACATTGGAAATCCATCTTTCATCTTCAACTGCAAAATATATTAAAATAATAAATAATTTTATTATTTTAGAAAACAAGCATTACTTAAGAAAATAATATAATGTTACCTGAACCCAGTGACTTGCGTCGACAAAACCAATACATATGATACGATCATTTTTTGTCGATCCTGAATGTGAACCCGTCATAGGAAAGAAAGTCATAGAAAATGTTTGAGCAAACGTGACGAGAATAATATTATATGTTGTCGCTATCACGTAACTCATATCAGGTATGGACATCCATTTATCTATCAGTTGAACACCTAAGCCTGCTATCTTCAACGAATCTCTAATTTCTTTAATGCATCCTGGGAACAGTTTATCATATGGACTTATATGAGAAGCAATCTCCTCGTCCAATCTATGGCAGACCAAATACCAAGATTCCTCACCGTGTCCAAGCAGTGATGCAATAGCGCGATAGCCACAATTTCCATCTGCTATCACATTAACTATGTCATCAATGTATGGTTGAATAACATCAGGAAATTGTCTCAAGAACAAATGTATTGATGATTGAGATGATTGATAGGGTTGTTTCTTTGATGACAGACAAGGTCTCTTCTTTGATGATTGAGATGGTTGGGAAGTAGGATCTTCACAATATGTTGCATTAACTTGCTCAAAGTAAGAAGGGTCTCGATATACATCATATCCATCCGGCTTCTTAGACTTACTCTTCTTCACCCGTCCTTTGGTTTGAACCTTTTCAGGTGGTGGACACGTTGAACTTGTAGTTGGAAAAGAAACTTCACGCACCTTACTCTTCAATACCCTTTTTCTTATAACATCAAGTGATCGAAAGCGTTTCCACAAGGCATCCATCTCAACAGACATATCTAACTCTGATCCATCTTCTGTGTCTTGAGTGAGTTCACATTCCATGCTTAATTTCCTCCATTGAATATGCATAGAATCTAAAGGAATTGGTTAACCCATTAATTTATATTGTGCCAATTCACAAGCACAGGGTAACCCGTGAAATTTAAAGACTTACATTTTCGATGAAGACAAAAAGATCCTTGATCAAAAAGAAGAATGATTATTAAGCAACTTATTTTTTCATTTATATTAAGGTAAAAGTATTTTGATATTAAATCAAAAAACAGTTTAAAAGTACAATATTATGAGAACCTTCTGAGCATATGCATTAAAAGGTTTTTATGATAATAATTAATGACTTAAACATGTTGAAAATAAAGTTTTTACAAAACTGGAAATCTGTATTCGAATACGAGGTATCGTAGTCGAATACAGACTCCAAGTCAGAAGCTAAAACTAAATTTATGTATTCGAATACGAAATATCGTAGTCGAATACAGATTGCAAGTTAGTGGCAAAAACTCGAATCTGTATACGTTTTAGAGGTGTATTTGAATACACTGAGACTGTATTCGAATACAACTTCGAAACAATGCAACTTTTCAGTTTTGAAACATTGCACATGTTCATTAAAAACGTTTGGGAACCTTTGCCATTGATCTGAAGTGTTACCTATGAAGTATAAATAGTTCAAACGTTTCAGATTTCGTTTAATAACTTTCAACTGACTTTCTAGAATCAATTTTCTGAAACATCAAACACTTCAAAACTTAACTTTCATATTTTCAAGTACTTGCTTTTCATTTTCATATCATTAAGAAAGGTTCTCAGTTGTACTTGGAAGTGTGATTGATTAAGTATCAAATACTCAGTATTATAACCTTGTTCTTAGTCAAGAACATCATTACAAAATCATTGTATCACTTGAAGGATTTAGTGTAGATTCTTCAAGTTATGTTAACAGAAATAGTGGTGTACTATCTTCTGTTAAGTGTTTGTGAATCTGTAACTTAGTCTTAGGGTTAGACTTGTACATATTCATACAAAGTGGAAAATCTCTTGTGGTGTGCAAGAGGACTGGACGTACCCTTGGTTGTAAGGGGAACCAGGATAAATCTTCTGTGTGTTTTTATCTTCTGCCATTTACTGCTTTCATTTACAAACACAGCAAATATTTGAAACAAAGTTAAAACAGTCCTTTAACAATCTTCTGATCTCTAAAACAGAAAAATTGTCCAACACCTAATTCACCCCCCCTCTTAGGTGCAACTCTGTTCTTACAACCCGTATGTGCTTCTGAGAGAGCACACACATACAGATTTGTCGTTACCCACCGATTCAACATTCTCGTATTCTTCAGCAATACATGTTTTAGCTTCTTTTGATACAAATGTGTTCAATCTCTGATAAAATGGATTGTTGTGTTCGCGACCTTCACCATAAAAACTTTTCTGAAATGAGGCCCTGATTTTTTTTATGTTGCAACCTCATCATGTTGTTCATAGCCTCCCAACATCTACACATGTCACCCATGCTGTTTTCCAACATTAACTTCAGTTTCCAATGAGCTGACTCAACCCTATCATTACATGTAAATTGTCACCGTGGAGCAATCCAACAATATATAGTAAAATTACAAAATGGAATTTTTATAGTGAGATGTCATACCTGTTACTCGTTGTGTTTCCCAAATGCATGACTCGATTTGTCCATGCTTCAACAAACCGTTGCTTATGAGCAGTCAACCAAGTTTCTTTCACATAATCAACAAACACTTTACAATCGACACATGACTGCTCAAACATGTGCAAGCGCATGATATACTCTTTTTCATCACTAAAATACATAACGTCTTTCCACATATTCAATATTAACTCTTGTCTATCCTTTAAGACATGTTGCTTGCATTTTGCTCCAACATTTTTGTCGATATGAAATTGACAAAGCAAATTCTCATCATGTGGAAATACATTACCAACTGCTTTCATTAGAGCAAGATCTCTATCTGTCACAATTACATGAGGAAATTTATTTTGTGTAACAAACAGTTCTTTTAGCCTCTCTAATGCCCAACAAAAGTTTTCTTCCCGCTCGCATTCCAAATAAGCAAATCCAACCACAAATGTCATCTCTCTTGATGTCATACCAACAATTTCAAGTAATGTCATTCTGTATTTATTGGTTTTGTAGGTGATGTCCATAATTAACACAATAGGAAACAAATTCAACAACTTCACCGAATCTGGATGAGCCCAAAAAATATATTTCATAACATCTGAGTTTTCCCGCTTTCTATTCCAACACACATATTTTGTATCTTCAATTAACTTGAATAAATGTTGCATCTTTGTCTTATGACCTCTCACCTTCAATCGAATGATACTCCTCAGTTTATATATTTCTGAGATTTGAGTAACATTGTTCTTAGCTCGGTCTTGCAATGACAGTAATAAATGCCTCGGTGCAACATTATATTTTCTTAAGTCGTGTACATGTTTTTTCTCTTCTTCATCTAAACATCCAACAAATGCATGTCCCTTCTGTTGGAACCAAGTTGGTTCTTGCAATTAAAGTTTTGATGTTAACAAATGTATTTTATGAAAATAACATATTTGACTTAGAAGAAGAATGAAAAATGTCATCAGAAGAATATATCAAAAGATAACGTCACCAGAAGCAGAAATCAGAGGATGACGTCACCAGAGGATATCTCAGATGAATCTGTCAAAGAAAAATGCTCAAAACAGAATCTGAGAAAAATGCTCAAAACAGAATTGAAGAAAAATGCTCAAAACAGAATCTGAAAAAAATGCTCAAAACAGAAGCGGAGCAAAATGCTCAAAATAGATCAGTGAGCAAAAGAATCCAAACAGAATCTGAGCAAACTACTCCAGAATATTCTCAAAACAGATTAATCGAAATATACTCCAGAAGTAAAGCATCAGTGAAGTTCTAAAGTTCAACTATAAATAGAGACTTAATGCTGAAGAATAAAGTATCGAAAAACACAAGAACTCAAGCTTCAATTCAAAGTTATCTGAGAGTTCAAAAGAGAGAAACACAAATGAGCAAGAGCAATATTTTCTAAGTGTTTTCGAGAGAGAAATACAGTGCAACAATCAGCTTTCCAGAAGCAATAAAAGAGTGCAAAAATAAGTGCAGCAAACAGCTTTCCAGAAGCAATGTTGCAAGGTTTCAAACCTTTATTATATAACCCGATAGTGGTGTAGATTCCTTCTTCAATCTGAGGTTGTCAGATTGGTAGGAGAAGATTTGACTTGTAGAGTCAAGGTGTTGTTATCGTTCCTCAAAAGTCTGGGGTTGTCAAACTGTTTGAGAAGACTTGGTTGGTATAGTCAAGGTGTTGTTGTTCCTCAAAAGTCTGGGGTTGTCAGGCTGTTTGGGAGGACTGGCTTGTAGGGTCAATGGTGTTGTAATTCAAAGGAGTTTGAATTAGTGAAAAGGCCTTCTGGAGGAAGGGACTGGACGTAGCCTAGTTAACGGTGAACCAATATAAATTGTTGTGTTATTATGTTATTATTATCCGCTGCTGAATCTGATTAGTTATATATCGAATAATTCACATTAACATTCAACAAAACAGCAAAAGTAATCAAGTTTGACAAACACAATTTAATCCCCCATTCTCGTGTTTGCACCTTCAATTGGCATCAGAGTTCGGTCTCAAGGCTGAGCACTTTACAGTGTTTGAGGAAAGATCCAACGGATCAACATGTTCGGATTCAATGAAGAAGCTACTAGAGGAAACATCAATAGACCACCTCTGTTTGATGGAGAACGATTTGAATACTGGAAGAACAGGCTGAGAAGTTTTTTTATTTAACAAGATCCTGAACTTTGGGACTTGGTGGAAGATGGTTATACTGCTCCAGAAGATGCTGATGGTGTTAAAATTTCTAGAAGAGATATGGATGTTGATCAAAAGAAGATGTTCAAGTTGCATCACAAATCCAGAACGTTCATGATCAATGCAATCACGTTCAAGGAGTTCGACAAATGCACTAACAGAGAAACAGCGAAGACAATCTATGATAGTCTGATTCTGACTTATGAAGGCAGTAAGCAAGTCCAAGAAGCGAAGGCTAACATTCTAGTCAAGAAGTACGAGTTATTCAAGATGGAAGAAGATGAAGACATTGAAACTATGTTTTCCAGATTCCAGACTCTAGTATCAGGATTAAGGGTATTAGAAAAGAGCTACACTACTGCTGATCATGTAAGGAAAATACTTAGAAGTCTGACAATCAAGTGGAGACCAAAGATCATTGCTATTCAGGAAGCTAAAGATCTGAATACTCTAAAGCTGGAAGAATTAATCAGCTCTCTCAGATCACATGAAATTGAGTTGGAAGAAGATGAACCCAAGAAGAAGAACAAAACTCTAGCTCTGAAATCCAAGCAGAAGAAGGCTCTGAAAGCAACATCAGTATCAGAAGATAGTGATTCAGACAATCAAAGTCTGAACTCAGAGGAAGAAGAGATTGCTTTCTTATCCAGAAAGTTTAGAAAAATGTGGGACAACAGAAGGAATAAATTTCCCCAGAGATATTCCAATCAGTCCAACAAAGGAAGTGATGATACACATGACAAGAAAGGTATCATCTGCTACGGATGCAATGAATCTGGACATATCAAGTCAGAATTTCCAAATATGGAGAAAGGGAAGTACCAGAGGAAAGATTTCAGAACTAAGAAGAAAAGCATGATGGCTACATGGGATGATTCTGATGAATCTTCTGAAGATGAATAAGTAGATTTGGCTATGATGGCTCACACCAACTCTGGATCCAACACAGAATCTGATTCTGGAAGAGAATCAGAAGATGATGAAACTGAGGTATATTCTGAATTCACTCGATCTGATTTGATTACTGTTCTCAATGATTTTTTAAATTGTAATTACAAATTATCTTTAAAACTGAAAACTCTTAAGAAAGAAAATACAAATCTAACAGAAGAAGTTAATGTTTTAAAAAATCATATTGCAGAATTTAAAACAGAAAGTGTCATTCTTGAAACTAATATTGCAGAATTGAAAACAGAGAATGTATGCTTGAAAAACAGTTTTGCTGAACTTAAAGATGAAAGTTTAAATCTGAAAAATAATCATAATTCAACAGCAATTGAAAATACCACAAGTAATTCTGATATGCATGAACAAGTTCTTCAAGAATTTCTTGATAGTGGTATGGAAAGAAGCAAATATGCTTCTATGATTTATCGAGTTAGTAGAAACGGTAATAGAGGTATATGATTTGAAGAAACTTTAACTGAACCTAAACCTGTGCTTAAACCTGTTCCATATGATATTGTGTGTGCTGTTTATTACAAGAAAGGTCATTCCAAAGTGTCTTGTCCTATGCTAAATACAAGGAAAAACAAGAAACTTTTCAAGACTAACAAACCTTGACCCAACCAGATTTGGGTACCAAAAGATAAAATTGTTTATGTTGCAGATGTTCCAAGCAACCAAATTGAAACACCAGTCATGGTGCCTGGTCAATGGATGCTTGCAATATATGAAGGAAAAAAAGTTTATGTTCCAACATCTACCAAACAGAAGCCAATTGACTCTGGCAGAAGAAGAACTGGTCAACACAATACCTATCAGAACCAGAACCAGAATCATAGAAGGAACAGGAAATATCAAAGAAATCACACATATCACACAAATCAGAACAGACAGAGAAATCACTCATATCAACAAACCTGGAATTACCAGAAGAATCAAAATTATCATCAGTTCATAAATTGTCAGAGGAACTTGATATATCAGCAGAAAGAGAAGAATCAGAATCAGGAGAGTTCTTCAAACACTCCAGTGGAATTCATCAAGACTACAAACCTGGAAGGGAATTCAAATTCCTTCATCCAAACCATCTAATCACAGAACATACCGATTCAGAATCTGAATATCAGAAACAAGAGGATTTTCAGAGTAAAACTGAAATTGTTGACATAGAGGTTACATCTTGCTGTAAATACTATTATTGTTTGATATTTATGTTTACTGTGATAACAAGAAGCTTGATATTAAAAATAAAAGCTAGATAAGTATTCTGCAGGTTTTCAAACTATTAGAGGAACCAAGTGATCCACGTGATGTGAACACTTCAACAGAAACAGTATTTCAGTGGTTTCAAGAACAAGCAGAAACCATCATAAGCAGAATTAATGGTTTGGCTGTATTGAGTTTAATTTTAAATTAATTAATTTGTATTATGTTATATGACAAATAGCTTGACCTGAAAAGTCAAAGCAAGATGAAGTTGATGCAGGTTAACTAGAACCAGAGGAAACCGAAGCTGGTTCACCAGAACCAGAGAAAATTGATGCAGGTTTACTAGAACCAGAAGCTGATACATATCTACCAGAAGCTGATTTACTAGACCCAGAAGCTGATGCGACAAAAGAACTTGAAAAAGTAGAAGATACCGGCAAGCATACAACAAGTCTTCAGAGGATAAATCTGAAGATAAGATAGAAAGAAAAAATAGATCACTCCAAGACATGGCCAGAACTATGTTAAATGATTTAAATGTTGCAAAACATTTTTGGGCTGCAGCAATCAACACTGCATGTTACATTCAGAATAGAGTTTTTATTAGGTCTATGTTGTTTAAAACACCATATGAATTATGGAAAGATTTAACAAAATCAGAGGAAGCAGAAATAGACAAACTAGCAGAAGTAGATAAACCAGCAGAATTTGAAGAAATGAAGGATACAAGCAAATCAGAAGCATGTGACACATCTTCAAAGGACGAATCCGATCAAATCAGAATTAGTTATGAGAAGTCAAAAGAGAAATCTGGATGGAAATATCAGTCATCTCATCCTGAAAATCTGATCATTGGAAGTGGAAGTGATTCTTTAAGAACCAGATCATCATTAAAAGATATAAGTCTGTTTGGTTTAATCTCATCGATTGAGCCTACATCTGTTAGTGAAGCATTAGCAGATGATGGATGGATTATTGCAATGCAGGAAGAGTTAAATGAATTTAAGAGGAATGATGTGTGGGATCTAGTTCCAAGACCAGAAAAGAACATTGTTGGAACAAAGTGGGTCTTTAGGAATAAGCTAAATGAAAAAGGTGAAGTTGTCAGAAACAAGGCAAGGCTTGTGGCACAAGGTTACAGTCAACAAGAGGGCATTGATTACAATGAGACATTTGCTCCAGTGGCCAAGTTAGAAGCTATTCGTATCTTGTTGTCCTTTGCTGCAAATAATAATATCAAATTATTTCAAATGGATGTTAAAAGTGTTTTTCTCAATGGTTATTTGAGTGAAGAGGTATATGTTAAACAACCTCCAGGTTTTGAAAATTCTGAATTTCCAAACCATGTCTTTAAACTTAGAAAATCCTTGTATGGGTTAAAACAAACACCTAGAGCATGGTATGATAGACTCAGTAATTTCTTAATTAAAAATAACTTTGAAAGAAGACAAATAGACAATACTTTGTTTAGCCGATCAATAGACAATGATATTTTGATCATTCAAATTTATGTTGATGATATTATTTTTGGATCTACTAATGGCATTCTTTGTCAAGAATTTTCTGAATTAATGCAGCATGAATTTCAAATGAGTATGATGGGAGAACTTAAGTTCTTTCTAGGAATACAAATTCAACAAAGTTCAGAAGGTATTTACATTCACCAAACTAAATATACAAAGGAACTTCTCAAGAAGTTTAAGATGAGTGATTGCAAACCTATCGCTACACCAATGCATCCTACTTGTTCACTTGATAAAGATGAATCAAGAACAAAAGTTGACCAGAAAATCTACAGATGAATGATAGGATCATTACTCTACCTTACTACTTCTAGACCTGATATCATATTTAGTGTGTGTGTATGTACTCGATTTCAATCTGATCCTAGAGAATCTCATCTAACTGCTGTTAAGAGAATCCTTAGATACCTAAAAGGCACTACCAACCTCACCTTGTTTTACAAGAAAACTCCTACATACAAACTGAGTGGATATTGTGATTCTGACTATGCTGGAGATAAACTTGAAAGAAAAAGCACCAGTGGCTATTGTACCTTTTTAGGAGACAATTTAATTTTGTGGTCCAGTAAGAGACAACACACCATTGTCATGTCAACAGCAGAGGCTGAATACATTTCAGCAGCTGGCTGCAGCTCTCAACTACTTTGGATGAAGCATCAACTTGAAGACTATAAAATATTAGAATCCAACATACCCATCAATTGTGATAACACCTCTACAATTTGCCTAACCAAAAACCCTATCCTACATTCTCGAGCCAAACACATAGAGATCAAACACCACTTCATCAGAGATTATGTTCAAAAAGGGGTACTTAACATTCAATTTGTAGACACTGATCATCAATGGGCTGACATATTCACTAAATTACTACCTGAAGATAGGTTTGAATTCATCAAGAAAAACCTTAATCTTATCTTCATCCCTAACCTAATAGCTTAGTTTAATTTTTATGTTATTTTATTTTTCATGTACTTCTTTAAAAAAAAAGAGTAAAAAAAAAACAGATGATCTCTTTTCTTCATTCAATCCTTTTTGTCTGATGACAAAGGGGGAGAAAATGTAATATTAGATAAAATATCTGAGGGAGAAGATGATGTATTTGAAAGGATGAGAAGATGATGTATGATGTATTTGATATATGGGCATTAGACTTAGGGGGAGAAAATATAAAATGAAGCTTAGTCTTAGGGGGAGTCAAAATCAAAAGAAAGAAAAAGTATTATAAAAAATACATTGTTTGTCATCATCAAAAAGGGGAGATTGTTGGAACCAAGTTGGTTCTTGCAATTAAAGTTTTGATGTTAACAAATGTATTTTATGAAAATAACATATTTGACTTAGAAGAATAATGAAAAATGTCATCAGAAGAATATATCAGAAGATGACGTCACCAGAAGCATAAATCAGAGGATGACGTCACCAGAGGATATCTCAAGAGGATATCGTCAGATGAATCTGTCAGAGAAAAATGCTCAAAACAGAATCTGAGAAAAATGCTCGAAACAGAATTGGAGAAAAAGGCTCAAAACAGAATCTGAGAAAAATGCTCAAAACAGAATCTGAGAAAAATGCTCAAAACAGAATCTGAGAAAAATGCTCAAAACAGAATCTGAGAAAAATGCTCAAAACAAAATCTGAGAAAAATGCTCAAAACAGAATTGAAGAAAAATGCTCAAAACAGAATCTGAAAAAAATGCTCAAAACAGAAGCGGAGCAAAATGCTCAAAATAGATCAGTGAGCAAAAGAATCCAAACAGAATCTGAGCAAACTACTCCAGAATATTCTCAAAACAGATTAATCGAAATATACTCCAGAAGTAAAGCATCAGTGAAGTTCTAAAGTTCAACTATAAATAGAGACTTAATACTGAAGAATAAAGTATCGAAAAACACAAGAACTCAAGCTTCAATTCAAAGTTATCTGAGAGTTCAAAAGAGAGAAACACAAATGAGCAAGAGCAATATTTTCTAAGTGTTTTCGAGAGAGAAATACAGTGCAACAATCAGCTTTCCATAAGCAATAAAAGAGTGCAAAAATAAGTGCAGCAAACAGCTTTCCAGAAGCAACGTTGCAAAGTTTCAAACCTTTATTATATAACCCGATAGTGGTGTAGATTCCTTCTTCAATATGGGTTGTCAGATTGGTAGGAGAAGACTTGACTTGTAGAGTCAAGGTGTTGTTATCGTTCCTCAAAAGTCTGGGGTTGTCAGACTGTTTGAGAAGACTTGGCTGGTATAGTCAAGGTGTCGTTGTTCCTCAAAAGTTTGGGTTGTCAGGCTGTTTGGGAGGACTGGCTTGTAGGGTCATTGGTGTTGTAATTCAAAGGAGTTTGAATTAGTGAAAAGGTCTTCTGGAGGAAGGGAATGGACGTAGCTTAGTTAACGGTGAACTAGTATAAATTGTTGTGTTATTATGTTATTATTATCCGCTGCTGAATCTGATTAGTTATATATCGAATAATTCACATTAACATTCAACAAAACAGCAAAAGTAATCAAGTTTGACAAACACAATTCAACCCCCCCTTCTTGTGTTTGCACCTTCACCTCCAAAGTATCAGGTAATTCATGGTTGTGAACTTCACAAATTACTTTTACTGTCCATCCTGAACCATCTTTTAATGGTTTTGATCTAAGTTTGAAAGGACAACCACACTTTTTTGTTGAAATTCGAGGTAAACTATCAACACCCTTGTATTTTCCTCCTCTATTACAACCTAATATTAATTTATTTTTCCTCCCTCTTTCTCCAGTCTCTTTATCTGATCTTGTGATAATAACAGTCACTTTGTTTAATACTGATTTCTCTAGCCCAATTCACAACACCTTCCCGTGTATCAAATATCTGAAATAAAATATAAAATAAATTATAGGCTAAATAGCACTGGTGGTCCCTTAACTTAATTTCAGTTAACGTTTTAGTCATTTATCTTTTTTTTTTCCCGATTTGGTCCTTTATTTTAATTTTAAGTGACAATTTGATCTTTTATGTTTTAAAATGTCAACCATGTTATCCTTTTTTTTTTACAAAAATTCAAAAAATCCATCAAATTGTTCAACCAAAACCCATAAAATTATTTATATTCTTCAATATAATACAAATTTCATCAAATTTGAAACTCAAATCTTCAAATAAACTTATAGTTCCATTTTTAACATCAAATAAAGAATGAAATTTGATGAAATTTTTGTATGAGTTTATTTGAAGATTTGAGTTACGAATTTGATTAAATTTGTATTATATTAAAGAATATAATTAATTTTATGGGTTTTGGTTGAAAATTTTGATGAGTTTTTTGAATTTTTGTAAAAAAAAAAAAGGATAATATTGTTGACATTTTAAAACATAAAAGATCAAATTGTCACTTAAAATTAAAATAAAGGACCAAATCGGGAAAAAAAAATAAAGGACTAAAACGTTAATTGAAATTATGTTAAGGGACCACCGGTGCTATTTAACCTAAATTATAATAATTAATGACAATAATATATTTTTACGATAGTAATTATAATTATTCATATATGTTCTGTGTTAAAAACGTTAGTAGTATCAACCCATGTTTTATTAGATAATACTAGCGGATTATCCATATCTATCAAAAATAAAATAAAAATTAATAAAAAACTATATAAAAAATAAAATTGGCAAAGAAAAAAAAACTACCGGAAAACTTATAGAAAGTTTTCCGGTAGCTTTAAAATACGCTTTTTTTCAGGAAAACTTTTTCCAAATTTTTCGGTAATTACCAGGAATCTTCGTTTTTTAAGCTCTAGAAATCTTTGGGGATAAAAAAAAAAAGTGATTTAAATTTACATAAATAGTAAAAAATACCCAAGGTAGTATAGGATAAAACTTTCTAAATGTCTTGTGTGATTCTTATTTATATTTGGACACTTTTTTAAGGATTTGAAAAAGAGAATAAAATTTTGGGGATGCATATATTCAATATTCAATTTTTTATTTTTATTTTAGACACTTATTAGCATAACGCTTATATTTAATACATCTACACATCTATGATATGGTGTCAATGTGAAATTAAGGATTTTGATTTTGTAAAATAGAGAAACCTTTACAGAAAATGTAATTAAAAATACAAATTATTTTGCTATGATATTCAAGATTAATTTCGTTCAGGTTATGAATGTTGTGATATCATAGAATAGCAATCAAAACAATTTACGAAAAGTCGAAATTAAATTGTCGTTGCTAATAAGTAGGCTTTCCAGATACAAATATAAATTACCAAAAGTTGATATGTAATAATATACAACACCGACCCTACTCAGTATTTTTGAAGACCACTTCACATAGATAACAATCCTTCAATCCATTACAAACAAACTCATAAACTCGCATGCTATCAACTAAAAAGTTCAATTTCTATCAAAATTTCAGTGTACTTTGTTTTCTTTGTTTCCACTACAAATGACCAAACCAGATATATCATGACCTTCAGCTACAGAGTGCAGATCAGACCAAGAGTACGAGCGCAAAGGAGGATTTTGTGCAGGAGGACGAGGAATCGAAGCATGTGCAGTTGGTCGATTAACTTGCTGTGGATGAAGAGGAGGAAGCGGACAAGGAGGAGATATCGATCGCGAAATGGAACTCTTCTCCTCGTCGACACTCTCAGTGCTGCACCTCAGATTGAGACAAGATGTTCGCCGGCCAATGTTCGAAGATCGCTTCGATAATATTGCGCCAACATTATCAGCGTAACTGTGGCTCCTCCCGATCAGTATATTACGGGCTAGTAAATTCTTGCGTTTTTTAGCATAAGGGTCCTCTGCTTTTACTATCTCTTGCATGCAACTTGCACCTGCTGCATCTGCTAAGCTTGTGAATGATTTTGATTTGCCAATATAAAACTTGGATATGCCTTTCCTGAATCACATAAAACTAATGAGTTGATAAAACAACACCTCAATCAAAACTTTCATAGCATCCACAATCATTATAGTTGAAAGAAAGAGATATCTAGTGTTCACAATTTTGGTAATTAATCTTGTAGTTTTAATTAGGCTTAACTGCTTGACCCCCTAGTGTTTTCAATTGTGCGATTTTGTCCCTCTAATTTCAACTTAGCGATTTTGGCCCCTTGCACTACCATCTTGTCATCTCTTTAAACTGTAATATTAATTTCTTCGTCGGTTCTTCTTATTTCTTCATTATTTGTTCAACTTCTCCTTGTGTCTTCATCTTTCTTTCTTCTTTATTCCTTCATGTTCTTCACTGTATCATCATTATTTCATCTTCTACAGGTCATCCAACAACATATTTTTAACTTTTTTTTTCATCTTCTTCTTTTTATTGTTTTCTTTGTGCAGATTATGCGCAAAATAACGGTGGGGCTGTGAACACATACGGTTGCTCCAACAGGTTGTGAAGCTGCAGTAGCAGGTTTTGAAGCATTTGCAGAAGAAATTGAAGCAACACATGCAAACTCTGTCGTTTCTTTACCTGTTGTCCATTGAAGTCTTCACGTTCTTCATCATGCTTCAAGAATCACGAGTGCGGCCATTTGTCTTTGTCACTACCCTTTCTGATCGTCTCTCAATCGAATTCAACTGCCACCATTTTTTTCCAAATTTCCGAACCCTAATTTGCAATTCTAACTCGTATTTGTCTTCCTCTTCGTGTTCGTTCTATCTTCCTCTTTGTCTTTCTCTTCTCAAATTGCTCTTCTCAAATTGAATGAGACTAAATTTTCAGTTTCGAAATAGTAAGTTTAATTAATTTTTGTTTTTTATAACCATTTTTTAAATATCCACTCTGGCCAATAGGAGCAAAACACGTCAAATAAAAAAAAGCCATGTCAGTTGATTCTAAAGGAAATCTGAGTGAGAGGCTACTAAATCAAAAATGAGTAAATGTGAAGGGTCAAAATCTCAATTGAAACTAGGGTCCAAACTAGCACGATTGGAAAACTAAATCGTCAAAAATGCATTTAAGCCTTTTAATTATTAAATCAAGATGAGGACTTTATTCTTCATAGCAGTAGGTATATCATGTACCAACCTTTTTTTCCAATATTTTTTTAACCCCTCTATGATTCTCAAGGAAATAGGAGCATAGTAATTCAAAATTCAACAAAGAAATACTTAAAGACAGACCATGAACTGTTTCATACAAGATTCGAGTTCAAAATCCCAAACAATTCATCTTTAATCATATCTCATTAACCACTTGAGACTAATAATTTGATTAAAATAAAAATTTGTAAGAAAATGTTTGGATTCAATTTTATGATCGAAATAAGTAATTTTAGAAATATAAAATTGATTTAAACATATTTAAATATTCTTCCCTAAAATAGTTTCATAGTAGTAACTTATTTGAAGTATTTGTTTCTCAAAATGATTTTAACTTCAAATTTATTATTCAACACTTATATTAATATATTCAAAGATAAATTACAACATATTTAATTCATTTTTAAGTAAAATTAATTGATCTTTGTGAAAGAAAAAAAACTAAATTAATTGATTTAAAATAATTTTGTCACTACACAACAGATTGTACAATACGCAGGGGAGGAAAAAACTCTTCACTAGACCCTTTAAAAAAATAATTTATTTGTGTTTTGCATTGACTGAACCTAACACAAATGACAAATCTATCTTGGCAACTAACATCTCATCGTGTCAACCTATTCTATTCTCAAATTTCTTGAATTTATCGGATATATCCGTAGGAATAAATAATGAAATATATTTGGAAACAAAAAGAGTCTAGATGCATTTAGTCTAGAGAAATACAAAAGGTGAAGAATGAAATGTATGTATTTAACAAAAAAAAGGTATCCTAAATGCATTGCCTTTAGAATAATTGTATTCTTCGTCTCACAATTAGTGAGATTTAATAGAAAAAATAATAATTTCAAAATAAATGTAAATGTAAGATTAATTATTTTGGATAAAGAGAATTTTGACGTCCACTATTTAAGAAATTTAGTTAATTAATGAGTTTATTTTCTAAACCAAATTAATGTTGTAAAATGTAAAGTTTCATTATGTAATCTGCAAATGCATCATTTTAGTCTTTTAAAAGGAGCAACAAGTTCACCCTGCTAATAGATAACGAGTCACTAAAATCTAATTCTCGAACATTATTGAAAGATGCTCTATTTCACAATCTCCCCTCTCTTTCTTTGGATGGTAGATATCTATTATGCTCAATTGCCCATCAATTACACTACTCATTAAGTGTTTTTTTTTTTAATAATTACACTACTCATATAGTAATCGTCCGGAATAAGATATGTTCTCAAAACCACTCACCCAAAAGGGATTTATATTCCAAGACATAGTAATAAATATTGTCTATATATTTTAAAGTAATCACTAAATGGAATTTATCTTATATGATATGATAAATATCGTCAAAAGTAACCCCACAACTTAGATGCTCCTTCCGGTAATGGTCACTCACACTAACATTTCTCGTTACCACTACAACATGTGATGCTTGATTTGACAAATACAGAACCGAATCATCGATAGCTATAGACAACCGTTAAAAACCTGAGCATCGTAAGGGTAAGACGATAAATTAAGGTAAAATCAATATAATTGATGCTAAAATCAAAAATAATTCAAATAGGAACCAAGTAGCGTACCCAAAACTAATACTAGTATTAGGGGGATAACTTTTTTTTTCTCGCGATCATATAATTTTTTTTTCTCAAGTTTATAACGTTTTTTTTTTATGAACTACTTTAAATCAATTTATAACATTTCATTTTTTTCTTCAATTTTTACCCTCATTCTCTTAATTAAAAAAATTTAAATTTATACTTTTCAGCATATTTAACACTGATTTTATCAAACACTCTAAATTAAATCACTTAACTTATGGATTATCATTTATCAGGTAACTTATCTGCTATTCATTATTTTTGTGGATCAAACCCTACCTAGACGGAAAGTTTAAAGCTTGAGTAGAAAAAAACTTACTTGACTGGTAAATCCTTCTCCAAATCATTGATTGTATCCAAAGGGCTTTTGAAAGAGCTTTGCACATCAACTTCACCGGAGTCTTCCCGGTCGGAGGAATCATCTTCCGACGAATCACTGTTATTCCCTAGAGAAGAGGAAGGTGAGCGGCAAGAATCAGAATCGGAATCATCCTCCGGAAAATCCTGATCGCAGATCGAGACATATTCGGTGAAGCTTGACCTTCCATTGGTTTCAAGAGGCAACGGCATCGTTTCAGCAAAGACGAAGAAGAACTATGTTATCTGAATGAATAGAAATGAAATGGAAGGAGTTAAGATATAAATATCTGGTTAGTGGCACATGGGTATCAGAAATTTTCCACAATATCCGATCATATAGTAATGGAAATAGTGATTATATTTTTCATCAAAAGGTGTTCAATTAAACTTATAAGAAAAATGTCGTACCAAATAAATAAAGAATAAAAATGAGGTGGGTGGCAGAACATCTTATCCTCGGTGAATTGAATAATAATATTATCTCTTATTTTTTTATTATAATAAAAATTAATATAATTGATTCATATAATTTTATTACCTAAATTATAAAAATATTAATTGAATAATAATAAAAATAATTTATTTTTTGTTTGCTTTTGAATTAGATGTTTCTAGTGATCGCCGGTAATTGGTTGTTGACTGTGGAGTGTGGACCGTTTGATTGGGCTTAAAATGTGGTATCAAGTGGATCCCACACCATTCATCTCTCTCCTCACCCACCATTTCTTGTTCTCCTTCACTTTTTTAAATATAAATAACTTAAGGATGGTGTCTGTTCTAAAAACATATTTCCTTGCCAATGAAGATTATATAAGTTGTTAAGCATTCAGTTTATATTATATGATGTGAGTTTGAATTTCGTTGTTAATGTGAGTCCTATGTATTGGTTGGTAATATATAATCCATCCACCTATTATAGTTTTTATCTTCTAATTTCTTTTTCATCTTTTTCAAGTTATAGTTTACTTTTATAGAAAATGTTAATATGTATCATTAAGGTACTAATTCAAATATAAAAAATTTATTTTAAAATTTATATATTTAACTCTTTAAAAATTAATTTTTTCAAGAAAAAATTTCTTTTAACTATTCTAATTTTATTTACATACCTAGAGGTGGTAATTAATTCCTAACAAATCTACAATTTAATTTAATTTAATTTTGGTATCTTAAGAATGTATGCAATCAAAATTAGTATTGCCTTAGTTCTTTTTTAAATGTTGTTTGCTTGGTAGGTTTCGTTATTTTTTATTTTTTCTTTCAAAGTTCAAAGTATTATTACTTTTTT
>JBBPBO010001985.1:3502360-3549352 GCA_037974295.1 Cicer cuneatum
TTGCCTATATATTGCAAATAAAAAATATGTAAAATAGGATAATAATTAATTAAATTTACAAAAAAAAAAGGATAGATAATTATATCAAGAGTAAAAAATTTATTGATTTTTTTATATCTATAAATAATCTTAAAACCACGTTTAAAAATAAATAAAGTGGTAGTTATTCATGATTAATTTTGGAGTTGTTTTTACATGGTACTTTCATTTTAATTTTTTTATAATAAGTAACTTGTTTGAATATTTCACGTGTATTAAAAAAAAGTATATAAAAAAGAATTATATTTTGATTAAATTATATCTCTTTTATAATAAAATATAAACAAAAAAGAGTATAAAAAATTGCTGTATATTTAAGTATTTTATTGCAAAGAGAGGAGTATGTCATTTGTCAAGCATAGATCATTGCCTTAAATGAAAAGTGGTGGTATTAACTCGGAATTGATGCAACTAGAATTATATAAATAATACAATTGAAAATAATAATAATTAATATTGCGTTTAAAATTGAAAATATAATTTATTTTAAAACAAATGTTTTTAATAAATGGTCACTTATATTGGTTAGAAGAAGCATAAATTATAGCAATAATTATTATAAAATGAAAGATAAAATTATGTCAACAATACTTCAAATTTGACCCATTTTTGGATCAGTATTTTAGAATCTCTTTAATACATACGATAACAAAGAGATAAAATATAATATAAATTGAATAAAAATATAATAGTAACATGATAATTATATGTCTTAATTCTTTAATACATTCATTTTGCTTGTTTTTAAAAAGGTTTGTAGTTCGTTTTTTAGGTATCAGCTCAACTGACAAATGTCGATATTATTAAGTTGTATATTTTATCTCAAATTTTTCGAACTCACGAGTGCATGATTTGATCATGATAAAAATTGTCGGATCAATGGTTTATCTGAGTTGGCGAAGTCTGAGGACACTTGGTTCAATTTCTTGATATTAAACCTAGAAATTCATAAATTTAAAGAACTATAAATAATTTCAACTGGTTAATAAAAATCCATCTAATTAGGATTTGGAAAATTGGTGAATAAGATTATGTTAGATTCCATCTAATGATTAGGATTTGAAGGAATTTATTAAAGTAAAATAAAAATCTTCAATTGATTCCTCCATTTGTGATTTGTTGAAGAAGAATTTTTATTTATAATTTAAATGACTAAACGAGAAACAACAAGAATCAAGGACCAATATGAAAGAGAAACTTAAAGAAGTACTAATATGATAGGAAAAAAATGTTTATATAAATTTATCACCTCAATAATGTTTTTACTTTACTAAAAACAATACTTGTTATTCAGTTTGATAAATAAATTTACAACACTCAAAATAATAGTATAAAATGATAAAATATTTACAATTATAACATAATTAAAATATCTAGAATACCTATAATTTTGAAGCTGTAACGTTGATAATACAAAAGTTATTGATGGAATATGCACTTGATCGAAACTGATTCATAAATCTGAACCAAAGAAGATATGCAACAAGACAAAGAAACAAAATATCGTATTCAAACGACGAACAAACAGAATATCGCACTAAAACGACAAAATCACACAAAAAAACACATAAAAAAAATTAGATGTGTGGAAATCACATTATTTAAATAAAAGGAAGAGCCAAAAATTAACTTTATGTCATCTCTTTGGTGAAAAAAAGAAGAGACAATTAAAGGGAGGGAGGTGAGAAAAAGAAACACTTAGATGTTGCAAAGAAAGTACCTTAATGTACACGTCACTTTTTTTAAAAGAAATTAAACAGAAATCCAGAAGACGAATAAACACGTGGTTATACGTATATTTTTTGATAATTTAATAGATATATACTATCAATATAAAATAGTTTTCTAAAAATAATTTTATATTAATTTTTAATGAGGATTATCTATTATGTCATGTCTTATTATAAAAATTGAGTGAAATTATATAATATAATGAAATGCATTAATCTTATTAAATATTAATATAAAATTATATTATACCGAGTACATAGCTCCTTTTTCTTACATTTTGATATTTAATAGATTATTGAAAAAAACTTTAAAAAAATATATTCGAGAAAATGAGTTAAACTAAAAAATTGTGGTTATATTTTGCCTAGATAGAAACAGCAACATCGAGGATAGGAGGAGGGTCGCACGTTGATGGCAGTAGAGTGGGCGGCAGGGCCTGTCTTACATTTTAGAATTAGTAAAACACAGATTGTGCCTCGTGTCTCACACTCAAATCCATATAAGGTAATACAACCGCGTGTCTATTATTCTCTTCTAGTGTCAACGATAAGTAAACTAATAAAGGTTCATGAACTCGTGATCCAGTCCATTATGATTTCACAAGCAACTATGGTATTACTTATTAGTATGACCTACCCTTGCATTTTTCAAAATTTACAAAAAAAAGTTGTCCTTCTAGGCGATATAATTTACTTAAAAAATATATTTTGAAACTGTTTAAATTTTGTGTTTTTATATTGATCGAATATGTACATTTGAAATTATGTTAAAAAGTGGGGAAAATATCTCTCATTTCCATATGGCGGCAAGCCCCCATCATTTTGGGTCCAAGACGTTCAGTCCTTGTTTGGGATTTTACTCAACCTCAACCCAAACACATTTGGAGAAGTTTAATTTAAGATTATGATAGAATTTTAAGTCTAAATTTAAATGATAAATGTCAATATTATTATATTAAATGTTTTATTTTAGATAATAAAAATGAATAAAGAGAAGAATAAATGTATCACTCCTTTTTTTTCTTCTATAGATAGATGCAAAACTCTATTTTTGAGAACAACATTCTTTGAGTCATTTTATGTTCTACTATTTAACATGGAAAATATGTTGTCCGAAACATAATTAGTAAATGTTATTTTAAAATGTTATCAAATTGTCTAACTAACAAGCAAGAAAGCAACATAAAAGTGTCGGTACATTTATTGATTATTTAATCATTATACTAGTCTTTCACCCAAAGATTACTATAATGCTTAAGGATTTATATCTAATGAGATAAAAAAAAATTATATCTAATAATTTTTTTTACACCATGGTATTTTCCTTTCATGTTTAATATATATAATATCATTGCCCTCTCACATTGTTAATATCAAGACCTTAGTGATTTTCTATTTTTATAGTGACTGAAATCTGGGTTGGAAGTTGAGAAAATAGATAGGTACAATATAATTTTTTGTTTAAAACTATTTTAATATCTAAGTCTAAAAAATGAGTCAATTAAGTAAAAAAAAAACTGTCGCTATTCAAAAAATATGATTATGTACGGCCCATAGTAGAGGATGTCATGATAATTAGTGTAATAAAATTTGTTTAAAATAAAATACATCTAAGGTCTCATTTTTCTAAAAACTAGAGATTATTAGTGTTTTATTCTCTTGAAAACTAGATGATTCAAACAAAAAAACACATTCACATCAAGTTTATAGTTTTAAGTGAAACCTTACAAAGTAGACATAATTAGAAACAATATTTTTATTAATAAAATGAAAATTGTGAAATAGACTCAACAAACAAGTAATAACAATGACGATGGAACTATTGTCAAAAATCAAGAATGTTTGGGAAAATGTTAGAAACGAAGAATGTTATGGAAAATCAGATTAATCAAAATAAACTAAGAATGTTCTTAGTATTAGAAAATTTGTGTAATTCAAGTAAAACATTAGTTGTATGTGATAGCTAACTAATCTCTTAATTAGTTAGTTAGTTAATTAGAGGACACATAGAATGAATAAGAATGAATCATGTATAAATAACACACTTCATTCATTTTATAATAACAAGTTCTACAAGTCCTACAATTCATATTTTATCCTATTTTTCTATTTCTTGCACTTGAAGTAATAACTTGAAAGTTAACAATTGGTATCTAAAACAAATGTTCTTGATCCACATTTAGAATGGTAAACACGAGTGAAGTGTGAAGATTAAAACACAAGTGATGTAAGGATGAGTTCAAGTGCAAACAATGGAAACTTTCCATCCCATATGCCACATTTTGATGGAAAAGATTGGGATAGGTGGAAAGTGCATATTCGAACAGTGTTTAGATTTCAAGAAGTGTTAGAAATCATAGAAAATGATTTTGAGGAGCTGGGAGTCAATCCAACAGAGGAGCAGAGGTCGAATTTTAATGAGAACAAGAAGAAAAATTGCAAGGCCACCTTCATTCTTCACCAATGCCTTGACACAACCAACTTTGACAAGATATATGATGCAAGAAGTGCCAAAGAAGCCTGAGACATTCTAGAGAAGTGTTATTCTGGAGGAACTAAAAAGAAAGTGAAATTGCAGACCCTACAAAGACCATTCGAATTGATGTAGATGGAAGAGCAAAAGAATATGTCTGATATGATCTCAAGATTGAGGAGCATCACAAATCAAATGGCTAGTTGTGGGGAGAAGCTTACTGAGTAGAAACTATGTGAAAAAATATTGAGATCTTTGCATCCCAGGTTTGACTATATTGTATGTGCCATAGAAGAATCTAAAGACATTTCCACATCGAGTCTTGAAGAATTGAAGGCCACTTTAGAAGAACAAGAATTGAGAATGGATGAAAGAAGTGGTGCTAAATATGGACATCAGGCACTAGCAGCACAAACAAACAAGAAAGGTGACCAGAAAAAGAAATGGAAAAAGAATAAATTCAAGAAACCTGACGACAAGTCTGAATCCTCATCAAAGGGAGGCAATGCAAGTAGTAAATCAAAAAGAATATCAAAGAACATTGACAAGAAGAAGGTGCAATGTTACAATTTTGATAAGTTTGGACATTTTACTGATGAATGTTGGACTGGCAAAGGAGGAAAACAGAAGAAGAAAGAAACAGATGAAGCCTGTGTTACTCAAGAAGATGACTTAGATTCATACACAATCTTGTTAATGGCTGCCACAAACGAAGAACATTCTTCGTCCCAGTTTTGGTTTCTTGATACTGGTTGTTCTAATTACATGACAAGCCACAAAGAATGGCTGGTGGATATTGATACATCAAGAAGGAGCAAGATCAGGTTTGCTGATGATATAGCCTTGGAAGTTGAGGGAGCTAACAACATGGTGATCAAGAGAAGAAACGTGAAGACAACAGTGATTGAAAATGTGTTGTATGTATCAGGAATGAAAAACAATTTGTTGAGCATTGGGCAGCTGATTCAGAAAGGGTTTCAAGTGATCATGAAGGATGATGCTTTAGAGATGTATGATGGGCAGAAGAAGATGATACTCTAGGCTCCTTTCTTAAAGAACAGTACCTCTATCATCAATATACAGGCTACAGATATTGAATGCCTGAAAAAAGTCAGCTCAATTGATGAAAACTGGTTGTGGCATTCAAGATTTGGCCATCTCAACTTCATAAGCTTGCAGCAGCTAGAAGTCAAGAATATGATAAGTGTAATTCCTATGATTGATGTTCCTGAGAAGGTGTGTGAAGTGTGTATGGCAGGAAAACACTCATGGAACTCATTCAAATCACAAGAGCAAAGAAATGTCTTGAAGTGATTCATGGTGACATTTGCGGACCATTTGAGGTGCCATCATTAGGAGGTAATAAGTATTTCATAACTTTTGTTGACGAATTCAGTAGAATGCTATGAATTTATTTGATAAAAACCAAAGATGAAGCATTTGAGGTATTCAAGATAAAAGTGGAGAAACAAAGTGGAAAAACTATCAAGATGCTAAGGACAGTTGGAAGAGGAGAATATACATCACATGAATTCATGGAATTTTGTGTCAAGAATGAAATGAAACATGAGGTAACTGCTCCTTACACACCTCAACATAATGGCCTGGCTGAAAGAAGGAATAAAACCATTCGAGACATGACTAGAAGTATGATAAAAAAAAAAAGAACTGCCACACAAGTTTTGGGGAAAAGCTGCATCAATTGTTGCCTACATTTTAATAAATGTCCAACAAAGAAACTGTCAGAGAAGGTACCAGAGGATATTTGTAGTGGAAGGAAGCCAACAGTAAGGCACTTGAGAACATTTGGTGCTATATGTTTTAAACATGTACCAGACTAGAGGAGAAGAAGGCTGCAAGACAAAAGTGAAGCAATGCTACTTGTAGGATATCATCCAAATGGGGCATACAGGCTCTACGATCCAGTCAAAGGCAAGGCGGTAGTCAGCAGAGATGTGAGAATCATTGAGCAAGAGAGTTGGGACTGGAAGCAGAAAGCCATCAACAGCCAAGACTGGAGCCAGAAGACCAGCAGCCAGCATTGGAATTGGGGACATGAGACCCACAACTCAAGCCATCCCATACAAATACCTTTGCAAGATCAGCATGATCATCAGACCAGTGGAGACAGAGATGAAGAAAAAGTGGAGTCAAGCAAACCTCAGAGGGAAAGACAAATACCAACACATTTAAGAGAATTTGAAGTGTACAATGATAGTGAAATTGACAAAAGTGGAGATCTGGTTCATTTTGTCTCATTTGCATATATTGAACCTTTGAATATTGAAGAGGCCTTGAAGAAAGGACCCTGGAAAATGATGGAAGATATCAATGCAATTGAGAAGAATTAAACTTAGTTCTTGACAGACTTGCCTCCAAAACATAAGCAGATTAGAGTGAAATGGGTCTACAAATTGAAGTTGAATCTAGATGAAACAATTGCTAAGTACAAAGCTAGATTGGTTGTCAAGGGATTCCAACAAATTGTATAGACTACTCTGAAGTGTTTGCTCCAATGGCCAGAATTGAGACAATCAGGCTTGTAATTGCACTGGCATATGCCAGGGGCTGGCTAATGTGCCAGCTTGATGTTAAATCTGCATTTCTAAATGGATGGCTGGAAGAAGAGGTGTATGTCTCTCAACCACCAGGATTTGTGATTGAGGGAAAGAAGGATAAAGTGCTCAGATTGAGGAAAGCTCTCTATGTTTTGAAGCAAATACCAAGAGCTTCGAACAAAATAATTAACTCATTCCTAATTGCCATTGGCTTCATCAAGTGCACAGTGGAATATGGAGTCTATGTGAGGCATCACACATTGAATGGAAGGCATGCAATGATCCTAATATGCCTATATGTTAATGACTTGTTGGTAAATGGCAGTAACAACAAGGCAATTACAGAATTCAAAGAAATCATGAAAGATGATTTTGAAATGACAGATTTGGGCAAATTAAGTTATTTCTTGGGCATTTAATTTACTGAGACAGAAGAAGGATTGTTGATGCACCAGAAAAAATATGCTGTAGAGATCTTAAGAAGGTTCAATATGGCTGGCTGCAACCATGCTGTCATTCCAATGGAGATCAATGCAAAGTTGGAAACAAAAATAGAAAAAAAGTTGGTTGATTCAACCCTGTTTAAGCAGGTTGTGGGTTCCCTAAGATACTTGTGCATCACAAGACCTGATATTTGCTATAGTGTGGGCGGGGTAAGCAGATTCATGGAGAAACTCATGCATTCTCACTAGTTGGCAGTTAAGAGGATCATGAGATACATTCAAGGCACAATGGAGCATGGAATTCTATTTGCAACAGATTTAAAGTAAGGAAATGGAGGCTTGGTGGAGTATTTAGATTCAAATTGGTGTGGAGATAAGAATGATAGAAGGAGCACTTCAGGCTATGTGTTCAAGTTCATGAAATCTCCAATAGCATGGAGCTCAAAGAAGTAGCAGTGATAACAGTGGCGGAACTTGACTAAAAAATTTAGGGTGGCCGACAAAAAAAAATATATTAATTAAATATGCAAATAATATTACATATCAAAAAATTAAGTTATAATAAACACAAAGTGAAGTATCAAATAATTTAACTACATGACTAAAGAATACCTTAAAGTAATGGTCTACGCTCTTTAATTAACTTGAAATCATCAATAATAGACTCATAACTGATAGTTGCAGCAATTTCTCTTTCAATATAAACCACCATGCTATCTGCCAAAAAGCCAGCTTCCATCTTGTTTCTTAATCTAAACTTAATAATTTTCATTGCTGAAAAAGATCTTTCAGTTGTAGCAGTAGAAACCGGAAGAGTCATGATAAGACGAATTAGTCTATCAATCAAGTAGAAATTTTGTGCCTTTTCAGTTGCAACCAAACATGAACACAATTCTTGGATAGTTTATAAATTCTTCAAATTTAAATCTTGGCGAGTATCAATCAAGAAATGTTGGAGTTGAAATTTCAAAATAATCTTCTCTTGCATATTGAAATCCACGGGATAATATTTTTCAACTAGAGTGCAAATTTTTTCAATGTTAAAAGCTTTATAATTATCCTTAGGAGTCAAAGCACAACTTAGAGTTAACAAATTCATTGCTTGCTCACTAAATCTGTTATTCAACTCTTGTAATTGTTGATCAATGGTAATAAAAAATATTTCAACTCTAAAATAATGCTCTATTGTAACCTGACCTTGTTGAAGACGAGAGTGTCCAAACCTTGTTGTTGAATGAACATCGTTGAGATCAGGAATTTCAATATCATGTTTTTCACAAAAAGTTTTCACTTCAGTAAATAATACATCCCAACTTGTAAAATTTAATTAAAAAAAAATATGAAAATTGATCGTGAAAGCTAATAGTTTATTGAAATGGGCTCTCTATAACATTAAAGGTGACAACCAAATATGACAAGTAGTATATTATACTATGTTATACGAAAAATAAAGTATAGAAAAAATACGAAAAAGAAGTACTATTTATACAAATAAAAATACTTATAGAAATGAGTGCATGAGATGACAGGTTATGAAAAGGCTGCGGAGAGCAAGAGTGTGGAAAAGAAAGGCTACACAAGAGGTACTTATTAAGTCTATTCTACTAGGTACGACCACTTCAACTAAAATAAAATATGAGTATCTTTGCATTTGCATGAAATGAAATGAAACTCAACTTAATGAGAGGGAGATGCATGTTGGTCGCGCTTGCTTCCGGAGAAGGATGAGAACGAGAAGGATTTGCTTTATTAGTTTTGCTTGCTTGCTTTTAGTCCCACGTCTTTTAAAGCTAACATTATTTCAATGTTTATATACGGTACTTGAACCTTGATGATTGTCCCTTTGGAGAAATCTGATAAAATTGGAACGATACATAGAAGATTATCATGGTGCTCTTCTACTTTAGAAAATTAGGGTTTCTTTATTAAGGGCACTTTAGTAATTTTACCTTTTTTTTTTTAAGGTGGTCGTGGCCCCCCCCGTCCTACAATGATCCGCCCCTAAGTGATAATACTTTCTTCATGTGAGGTTGCATACATTGCTGACAGTTATGCAGTTTGCCAAACATTGTTAATTATTAATTTATCTGTTTTACAATAAATTTTACTTTAACAAGAAAATTATCTTAAAATGAATATCATTTTAAATTTTTAATGATACTTTAATTATTTTTATTTTCAATATACCCTTCAAATATTATTATGTTCGTTACTTTCAAAACATTAATTTTACTTTGCATTTATGACAGTGAAAAACACACATAGTCAAAAATGATAATTTAGTAAAATGAGTATTTTCTTTCTTTTATTAAGGTTATTATATCAAACTCTTATTGTTGAGTTAATGTGTCATGGACAACTCCTGCTTGTTTGTGAAGATAGTAGAAGGGTTAATACTAAGTAGAATGTTTCGAATTGCTACAGAAAATAATAGAAGAAGGGAGAGGTTATGAGAGAATATATCTGGTTATGACCCAACAGTGGTTTTTTCACGCGCCAATTAGTTGATTCCATTCAACTCATGGCTCCTCCTCTTTCTGGGCTTGTCATAGGGACTTTCGCCCATGGTCTTTCAAGAGGGCATCACTGATATGCATTAGTTAGAGCTGTCGTTGTGATAGTATGTGTCTATTTTTTTAACTGATGTGAAGATAACAGAATTATTTAAGATATTGATGAAAGATCAAACTCCCAAACAATTGGTTAATAGATTTAAGCATCTACCACTTGTATCTATGTGTTTGTTTGACATTATGCATCCATATTAGAAATTAAGTTTGATAAACTACCTCAAACGAGTTTCAACCATTTACAGAAATTGTTAATTAAACTGTATAAAGTAAATTGTAAGTCATAAACATCCAGCATGCCATCATTGAATAGCTACAAAAATAGGGGAAATAGTACAACAAATAAAGTTTATTATGTCTCTATGTTACATGATTTACAATCTTATTCTGTAATGTGGCATATGGCTTATATGAGAAATGACATCTGATCACCAAACTTATTTTACAGACAAATATCAACAAAGACTTATCATCATATCACAACATTTTACATTCACGATGGACAACTACGAAGCATAACGTACAAGATGGAAGTCACCAGGGCAGCTTTTCGGGCATCACATCCCTCCTTACTATTTAGGCCACAACAGGATAGGAGGAACAAGTTGCAACACCTGAAATTAAACAAAAAGATTAGCAAAAACCAGGAACTGCAAAATGATTATTTTCAGCTATATATATTCAGAACCAATACTTTTAACTCTAGCAAGGCCAATTTGAAATTTTTATAATTGCTCATGCGTATCACAATCTAAGGGCCTTTGCCACACTTACTTAATCATCAAGATTCAAGACAAAAAGCAACAATTGGGTGAGGTTACTTTTACAATTCTATAAGAATTTAGATCAGGTGGATCCTTACCGCACATATTCTTCCCCATTTCCATCTTGAAGTAGCCATGGTCACCCCACTCACTTCCCCACGAATTTTTAATGAGCCAATATGGTACACCATCTTCAACCCCATACCCAACAGCAAGAACAGCATGATTCACATCCTGCCAAGCAAATTCAAATTTTGTTAATTTAGTAGTATTGACATGCAAAATAATTGTATCATAGATCCTGTCAATAGGCAATTCATGATGATATACCATAGATTCGTTATAAACTATCGATGTATTAAACTTGTAGCTAAGCATTTTGTTCTGAATATTAAATTAAAAGCTAGATTGAGGAGGATCACGTGATATCTTGCTATTGCAGAATACTCACCATGGGTGTGCTGCCACAAGTTGTACTAGTGTAAACTCCTTTCTTGTATAATCTGAAGTCATCCACCACCTGAAATGCCACACTAACAGGCCGAGCAAAAGCAACTGCATGTTTCAATTCATCCTCAGCACCCTACACCCCAGACAAAATTAAAAACAAAATTAGAAAATCTCATATAGATGAAGTTGAGGTTTGAGTGATCTGATTCTGCCATGTCTCTGCAAAGTTAACGGCAAGCAAGGCAACATTACAATTATCCATATCACCGCATACTGTGAAAAGAGAAAACATGGAGAATCTGTAAAGTTGACAAGCAAACTCCTAACTAACAGCAATATAAACTCAGTAACACAACCAACTTAAGTAATTAAATAAGCTGTAGCTAGCTAGAGTACAATTAACACATAAACTAAGCAATAAATTAACTATCAAATGTATGATTACCAAGGTGATATTGACAGATTCAAGGAGTCGAACAGCAACGTTTTTAGATGTAAATTTGCAGAGACCATTTTCTCCAGTGTAGGGATATGCTTCCTCTGTCTCAAGGCCACCATTGTATTTAATGTATTCAAAGGCTTGGGACGGCAAACCACCGTTGCAGCCAAAGTTATTGAAAGAACCAGCACAGTCCACTAGCTGCTGCTCAGAAAGAGAGATATTCTTTCCAAAGGCCTGTGCGTAAGCTGATTCCAATGCTCCAGTTGTGCTGCAGATGACAATGGTATGGTTACAAATATGATAAAGTGCAACTACATGCAAACCATGTGGGTTGATTACTTCATTTTAAATGCATTAATTTAGAGTGGTGAAAACATAAAACGAAGAGTTGTTAACATAAAGTAAAAAGGCACTTAACCAAATAATGAAAATGTTAAGTTTGGTTATGTATGATTGCTTAAAAAAAAGAAAGGTTTTCTTATATGAGCAAAGGATACGTTTTCAAAAAGTTAAGATGGCAACTCCAGAACTAAGACTAAATTTTTTTCAAATTGACATACACAAATAGATGTTTTGTTCATTCAAAAACAATTCCTTAAAGTCAGAAAGCAACCTGAATGTCCAGCATGATCCACAGCTGCCTTGATCTTTAACCTGGCTGACTATTCCTTCTTTCCTCCAGTCTTTCTGCACACAAGAACAAAAAGAAAACAAAATTCATACTACATTCCATAGAACACAATTTTTCTTTATTCACAAACAAAGATGAACAAGGCATCTGAGTCACAGCCTAATAATAATTGCAGAAAGAAATATGAAAATTCAGTCGTATAATGGAGGGAAATTAACGCCAACATACATAGCAAGCATTTTCCTTCCATGTCCACACACTGTGACATTAGATCCTATGAAGCACTCACACAGATACCCATACAAGGCACAATATTGACAGGATATGTTGTCACTAGCAATAATTTGAGAAAGGAAAATGTTGTTTATGACAAATAGCAATTTTGCAGAAAGAAATGAATTTTTACGATTGGTCAATTTCACCATTATCCTTCCATGTTTTCCTTCAAACAACACCTTAAAAGTTTGACTGCTCTTTTAAAAAACAACACATATTACTTCATGAGTTACGTGATACACAGGCTTCCTGAAATATAGCAATTCATGTCGAGAAAATAAAAGTAATTGATTGTCACCACGAATCCAACGACACGGGTCAGATACAGAACAAACTTTCAATCTGAAGTATTGATGCAAGATCACTTACATCACACGACATACTTATTCCAATCACATAACAACCAAAATTTAAATTGATACTAGATCAACAACTAACCGGATGAGCATTTCATATTCAACACAGGTTCAAAATCAAAAGTAAAATATAACTTCATAATATTAAATTACAACAACAGTTAAAGTTGTAATTACAGTTTGTGTACTAATATACCTCTTCAGGAAGATTAGCATCAGTAATCTTATGGTTACCCTTAAGAGTAGCAGAGCAATTTTGAGCAGCACCAAGTCTGTGTCTTCTGAACTCCTCCCAAGTCCAATCAGCAAAATCTACAAAACCATAATAACTTCAATCAAATCCAAACAAAAACAAAAAACAAAAATCAAAGTCAAAGAGTACATACGATTAACACCGAGAGTGTAACCGAGGCGTCTCTTGTTAGTAGATTTGATAAGTTCAAGATTATCGGTGAAGATATTAAATCTACGCTTCATCTCATCAACGGTGTCGTATCGCTTTCCGTATCTGTTAGCGAAGCGGACGAAGGAGAGAGCGTGGCGACTTTCTCCGATCACTTGAAGTAGCTGTTCCTCCATGTCGGACACCATCCGAATAGGGTTGGTGTCGTCGAAGCTCAATCCGGCGGCGGCGGAGGCGACGCAGAACAACACGATGAGTAACGACCACTGTGCCATCTTACTCTCTCCCAAAACTTCGCCTCTAACTTCTATTCTTGAATTCTTTAATCTCATCTCATATGATCTTACTAGTATTTTATACTATCACTGTTTTAATTTCTATTGGTTGGTTCTAAGTAAGACTATTATTGGTCCTCGTGAAAAATGTAATGACTAAATTGTCCTCTCTCTGTTTCACTTTTTACTTTCTTGCATTTCCTTGTTCTCCTAGAACAGACGTATACTCATTTTACTGCAACGCAAGTAATGAGTATAACAGTACCCAAAAAAAGGTAAAGAGTATGGTAATTTACCGGAATTATATTTGTGGGTTATTCAGTCAAAAATTTGTTTGATTAGCACCTTAAGTATACTTAAACACTTTTATCTACTCAAATTATCTTTTAAGAAGTGACGTTGACTAAGTCTTTCACTCTATTCATATAGATTTGGTGAGTTCTATTTTTTTTTATCAAGGTGGTAGTTCTATTTTTATTAGATAAACTAGTTAACTACACTTTCTTGATAGGGTTGAAATTACTTATAAATTATATTATATATTCATTTGAATCAATTTTTTTAATTATTTTTTTATTGGGTTTTATCATAATTTTCAATATAGTATCAGAATTATAAAATTTACTTTGAAGAAATTATATTGATTATTTTTTTTTTTTTAGCAAAATAGTTTTTCAAATTTCTCATTTAATTTGAATTTAAATTTGTGATTTTCATTCGGTTTGTTTTTTTGTTATTATTCAAGTTCACACCATTGTGATGACTTTTGTGATTGTTACATGTTTTGCAATTATACGGTTTTTAATTTCAAAATAATCTCTCCAAAAAATCATTGGGTACATTATATCATCATTTTGTTCTATGTATTCGTCAGTTTATTTATTACTTTTATAGATAATAATGAGAATTTTCTTGTCGAGACACTTCATATTTAGTCAATTTTTTAAAATTTATTTAAAGATAGTTAAATATTTAAAATTTGTTTATTTGATGATATTAATCATTATTAACTTTCTTATAGATTTTTATTCCGGTAGTTAAACATTGTTCATTTTATGTGCTTGTACTCTACATTAGGTCAAACATTTTCTTTTTCTTCCCAATGGTTAAGTAATTTTTATATTATTTGTGTATATGCTTTATGATAATTAAGTAATTGTTTTATTTTGTGTTTTTCTCTTATAGATTACTATATGATAATCGGAGTTGTTGATTATAAATTAAAATGAATATCATAAAGATACAAATAAAATATTTTAAAGAGGATCAAAAATAGATGGAAGATTTGGATTAAGTCATATACACTTATTGATTAATTATTTAATTACATTTGTTAAGTATTCTTTTTAGCTATCTATATAAATATTATTATAACTTTAATCATCATTTTCATTTTCAATATATATTTTTTATATTTTTCTCTCTTCAATTATTATCTAAAATAATATTAGTTCTTTGTATAAGTTTCACTTTCGTCAATTGACTGTTGTTCAATAGAGTTTTTCATTTCAACTTTATACAGTCTTTTCCAAGATGTAGCTCTAATAAAATCATTAATTTTTAAAATTTTAGTATATTAGAAAAACTTTAGTAAAAAAATAAAAAAAGTATAGGAGAAAATCTCAATCGAAGGCTCATCTATTTGAGAGAAAATCCGATGACTTAAACATTGCAATGAACTCTTGGGGACTCTAACACAAAACGTCACACCTCCCAAAATATCTAATAGCAAAATCATATCCTTGAAAATATCTTTTTATTTATTTATCTGTGGCTAGAAGTTTCTTTTTTGGACAAACTGTGGCCAGATGTAGTTGATATCACTATTAACAATATTCAATACTTGTTTATTTATTTATTATATAAAACGTTATTTGACGTGACTTTTGATTTATACGTAAAATATTACTATGTTGTTGTACTTTTATTAATTAATATATAAAAGTTAAGAATACAGATGTGTGTATCAATTGAACTATTTAAGATTGATAAAAGAATGTATATGTTATTAATTAGTTGAAGTCGATATGTCACTGACATGGGTTCATTTCTTAATTAGTTAGTTATACAATTAGAAGACAGTTAGTTAGAATAAAGCATGTATATATAGCATGATACATTCAATAAATAATAAGAGAATTCATTTCATTCTCATCAATCTTATTGAGTTTACTTCCATTGTGAGCAATAACTTGAAAATCTCTAACAGTGTTATCAAGAGCAAGGTTTCGATCATAGAGTGATAAACACGAGTGAATTGTGAGGATTCAAACACGAGTGAAGTGAAGTGAAGTGAAGATGAATTCAAGTGCAAACATTGAAAGTTTTCCATCTCATATGTCACATTTTGATGGAAAAGATTGGGATAGATGGAGAGTGCAGATTCGAGCATTGTATGGGTTCCAATAAGTATTGGAGATCATCGAAAATGGTTTTGATGATCTGGGTGCAAATTCAACATAGGAGCATAGATCAAGATTTAAAGAAAACAAGAAGAAAGATTGTAAAGTCGCCTTTATTCTTCACCAATTCCTTGATACTGCCAATTTTGACAAGATATCCAATGCAAGAAGTGCAAAAGAAGCATTGGACATTCTTGAGAAGTGTTATGTAGGAGATACCAAGGTCAAGAAGGTGAAATTGCAGACCCTACAGAGACAATTCGAATTGCTGCAAATGGAGGAGCATGGGAAGGTTTCAGATCTGATTTCAAGATTGAGGAGTATCACAAATCAGATGGTTGGATGTGGGGAAAAGCTTAATGAGCGGAAGCTGTGTGAAAAGATATTGAGATATTTGCACCCCAGGTTCAATTATGTTGTGTGTGCCATTGAAGAATCCAAAGATATTTCCACAATGAGTCTTGAAAAGTTGCAGGGAACTTTAGAAGCAAGAGAATTGAGGATGGATGAAATGAGTGGGAGTAAATCTGAAGATTAGGCATTGGCAGCACAAGCATACAAGAAGGGACATTAGAAAAAGAAGTGGAAGAAGAATAAATTCAAGGAATCTGGTGACGAATCGGAGTCTTCATCAGAAGAGAGCAATGCAAGTGGTAAATCAAAAGGAAAATCAAGAAACTTTGATAAGAAGAAGGTGCAATGTTACAATTGTGAGAAGTTTGGACATTTTGCTCGTGAACGTTGGGCTGGAAAATGAGGAAAGCAGAAGAATAAAAAAGAAGATGAAACATGTGTTGCCCAAGAAGATTCAGATACAACCGTGTTGATGGCTACCACAAACGGAGAATGTTCTCCATTTTCAAAAACAAGTTAGAGATGTGGATGTTCTTGGCAAAGACATTAAGCAATCTGAAGAGGCTTCTAAGGAAGCTACAAACCAAGTTGTTGTTTCTCTCACTGATGTGGTATTTGATGCAACAATGGATTTTGGAGTGTTGAGGTAAAACATGGAGAATCACTCAAGATTGATAAGGCAGATGACATGTTCATGGTTGAACCAGAAGATGATGGTTCAGAGAAAGTTAATGATGTGAAGGTTGCACAAGACCTAGAAAGTGATGCAGATGACGTGTTGCAGGGTGAATCAAAAGATGAGGATTCAGAATTGCAGAACTAGTTGAATGCAACTCAAGAAGAGCTAAAGAAAGCAAAATAACAAATTCTTCATATTGAGAAGGAGAAGGTAAAAGCTTTTGATGAGTTGAAAGAAGCACATAGAGTCGCTGAGGAAGCAAATGAGAAACTTAGGGAGGCAATGGTGGGTCAAAAGTGTGCTGAGGATGATTCTGAGATTGAGAAATTTCGAGTTGTTGTGCTGGAACAAGATGGAATTGAAGCTGTTCATAAGAAGGAAGAGGAATGGGAGAAAGATCTTGAAAGTGTGAGGAACCAACATGTTTTGGATGTGGCTTCTCTTCTCACTACCACTCAGGAGCTTCAACGAGTTAAGCAAGAACTTGTCATAACTTGCAATGCAAAAAACCAGGTGCTCAATCATGTTGATGATGCAACTAAAATTGTCGAGCCTCATGTTGAGAAAGCGGAGGCTAAGGAAAGCAAAATTGTGTTAGAGCTGCAATTGGAGATAGAAGCTCTTAAGCAATAACTTGAAAAGGCAAAGGGTTACAATGAAGAGTTGGCAGAGAAAGAGACTTATACTGAACAACTTAATGTGGAGTTTGAAGCTGCTAAGATGGATGAATCTTATGCGCATAGCGTGCTAGACGAGTGTAGAAGAAAGGCAGAGAAATTATGCACAAAGGTTCTGGAGCTAAGAGCACTAGCGTGAAGACCCTCTATCGAAGGGCTCAGGCATATATTCAATTGATTGGCTTGGATTTGGCTGAATTTTATATCAAGGAAGCCCTTGAGATTGATCCTGACAACAGGGATGTGAAGCTGAAGTACAAGGTTTTGAAGGAAAAGATGAATGAGCTGGAATTAAAAGAGGAGAAAGTTGAAGCCAACTGAAGGAGATGGAATCAGAAAAGAAACATTTGGAAAGCCGAGTGAAGGAGCTCCGATTAAAAGAAAAACAACTTAAAGACCAAGTGGAAGAGTTTCAATAAAAAAAAATGAGGAATTCGAAAGCCGAGTTAAGGATGTTGAATCAAAGCCAAATGATTTTGATGGACAACTAAAGTAGCCTGAGTTAAGAGAAAAATATGAAGCATTTATATTACCATTTGATGAAGAATCCAAACCTTCCCCATAAGCATCTGCAACCAATGCTATTGATGAACAAAATATGGTCATCGAGGTGGTGAGGAGGCTGCTCTATTAATTGATTCGGGTTCGAGATATGATGATGATGAAACAGATGCGGTGGAGTCTGTTTATTCTGATGTGATGGAAGGCAGCGAGTCTAAGTCTAAAGATCATGAAATTGTGGAGAGCAAAAATCTTGACAGTGTAGATGTTGTTTTGGATGAGAAGAACGAAATTGTTGTTAATGTTGATGGAGTCTGTGATGATGCAGAATCTGAAATTTCTAGTCTTAAAGAGAAAGTGGGAATGCTGGAAGTGGTCAAGAAAGCAATTGAGAAGCTTGGGAAAAAGCACGTCGAGCACATTGCTGCTTATGGTGAAGAAATTCCAATTAATGATGCCAATGGGAAACCTGAGAATGGGTTGAAAAGTGGTGCAAAACCTTATGTAAACAAAACTAAAGAAAGAAAGACATCAGATCCAAAACAGAATGAGAATGGTGATGGCAATACAATTGAAAGGAAAAGACTTTCGGTGGAGGAAGAGTTTGAGCAACTAAAATGTTCAGGAGAATGATTAACATCAGAGGAAAGATTAAATCATCTTCGAGCCTTGCAAACAAATGTGCTGAACAAGTTTTGAAAATAAAGTCTTTAAAAGCATTGATTGAAAAGTTACAACAATTAGGAATTGACTGATAACGAGAACGAGTTTAAGTTGCTCAAATCTGTTGCCTCATCTTCAAAAAAAATGTTGGAAGCTAATGACAGAAAGTAGATTTGAAGAATTAAGAAGACTGCTAAGTGTAAATCCCTTAAAAACTTAAATTAAGGGAAAGTGTTGGAAACGGAGAACGTTCTCCGTATTATAATTTTGTGTAATTCAAGTTTTAATAATAACTGTATGTTATGACTAACTAATTAATCTCTTAATTAGTTAGTTATACAATTAGAAGACAATTAATTAGTTAGTTATAATAAACCATGTATGTATAGCACAATACATTCAATCAATAATAAGTGAATTCATTTCATTCTCATCAATCTTCTTGAGTTTACTTCAATTGTAAACAATAACTTGAAAATCTCTAATATTTTAACATTTATGAAGACAGGTTGCAAATTTACAATCCATCCTAGTGGAACTTTTCCTTCAAGAGCACTATATGATCTGTGCAACTCCCCAACATCATCAATTGGCACATGCTCGTTAAATCCAAAAATTGTAGTGAATTTTTTTAACGTAAGTCTAGGTGTATGGGCTCGCCTTTGATCTTAATTTGAATTAATAACTTCAAAATGTTTCAAACATTTCCTCAATAGTGTTGAAGAATTATTGTTTTTAACCTAACGATTGGAGGTTTTGTATTGTTGAGTTTGTAACGGTCAATGAAATTTGAAGAAATTCCCATATAAACATATCAAAATGTACTTGCTACACCGAACCAATTGTGGTTTGGTCCAATTTAACTTTTTTCTTGGCAAGGGGTCTAATTTAATTTGCACACCTTTTATTTAAAAATACAAAATAAATGTTTGGCCTGACCTTTCATTGGTTGAATCCCCTTTTGTTTCGTCGTTATATAATAGATATTTCTCCATTTTGTGATAGGTTGATTTTGAAAGTTTTACTCTATAATCCACAATTATATCTATACTCTAACAAAAATTTTAAAATGTTAAATATACCTTTTATTTTTTTTAATTATTTTATCAAATTAAAATTCGTTTTTTTTTTCCTTCCAAAAATTTTCAGACAAAAAAAAAAAGATTTCTAGTACAAAACACTAAATTTTTATCAAGTTTTCCAGCACAGAAGGCTTTTACCGGAAAACTTTCTCGCAAGTTTTTCGGTAGTTTTATTTATTTATTTTTTAATTTTTTTTTCAAAATTAAAAAATATAAATAAATAAAAGTACCGGAAAAGTTGTTAGTAAGTTTTCCGGTAGTTACCAGAAAACTTGTAACTATCGAAAAACTCTCATAAATTTTTCGGTAGTGTTAAATATACGCTATTTTATCGAAAAACTTTTTCAAGCTTTCCGATAGAAGCTTTCTGTACTGAAAAACTTAAAAAAAGTTTTTCGGTAGAATTATACCGAAAATCTTTTTTTTTCAAAAATTTTTAGAAAGTAATATAAAATAAATTTTAATTTGATAAAATAGTAAAAAAAAAATATTTAACATTTTAAAAAATTTGTAAGAATATAAATATAATTGTACCCATTTAGATTACAACTTTCTGTTTTTTACAAGTTTATTTTGTGACAGTTACTGCTTTGGCCTGTTGGTTTGAGACATAAGACTTTATAGGATAAGTTTATGTAAGAAGGGCTGTAAAGTTTTCGAGTCGTGCACGCTATCATCACTAAAGTATGTCTTCTGTCATTTTCAAATGGTGCATATCATATCTTCTATCGTTTCGATTTTGTGAGGAAAAAATCTACAAGAACACTCCCAACAAAAGTAGAGTTGTCAAATGTCTGCCTTAGCCTAACGGACCATATTATATAAATGGCCCAATCGGATCAGCCCATTTGCTAATGTGTTACAAATGATCAAGCCCAACCTAATCTCGTATTGGCTGCATGGGGCAAATTACTAATCTGACCAATTTTTTTTTAGTGGAAACTTACAATTAAGAAAATATAAAATAAAATTTGTTGAATACAATGTACCACATACAATGACAGGATGGCCACGGCCGTTCATCGTGCAAAAATTAAACTACATTTATAGTTTGGTTCAATTATTGAAAATTACTTTTAAATTAAGTTCGTGCACTTTTGAACTAATTTAAATTGGTTTATAAACATAAATTAGTTTGATATTTTGAACAAATTTTTAGTTAAAATCAGTTTTAATCTAGTTATTCAAAAAAATAATTTTGAAATTCTTTTGATAAAACATATCGATTTTTTCAAGAAAAATAAATGTAAAAAATTTTCTAATAATTTTTTTTAAGAAAAATATATAAAAAATTCATCAATTAATAAAATTTTCAAGAAAAAAACTTCGTTTATTTTTTAAAAAAAATTGAAAAATTTTCAGAAAGAAATATTTTCAATTTTTTTTACTTTTTTTTTGAAAAAAAAAGTTTTGATTTTTTCTATTATTTTTTTCAAAAAAAAAAATAAATTATGAAAATTTGGTAAGAAAAAAATTCTTACTTTAAGTTACAAAAATTTTGAAATTGTTAAACTAATTTTTGAATTAATTTTTGTTAACTGAATTATTTTAAATATGTGGTTCAATTTATGAACCATTTAAACTGTTTGATTTTATTTTGTGCAATGTAATTCAATTTATCAATATAGTCTGATTAATTATATATTTTACACACCTCTAGCCACGGCCACTCCGAAGTTCCAACATTTTTTTATAACATATAAGAAAAATTACAAATTAAAAATATTATAAAAAATACACTACATCTTTCAACTTAAATTTTAATTATGTGTTTTGAGTTTCGTATGAGATATAAAAATTAAACTGACAATTTGATAGACTCGAAAATGTAATTGAAAACAATTAAATTGACTTTAATTCTTTAATTTTTTTGGTGTTTAGTTTAAACTGAACTTAATCATATAAATTAAATCTCTATTAATTTGAGTGTGATTTTACGCCAATTTATAAAATTGATTAATAGTTTAGAGCGAAATTATTATATATTTATTTCACAATGTTTTTTTAAATAAATATTTAAGTGATTTTTAATGATGTATATATTATTATTTTTCATTACAAATTTAGTATCTGTCGTAAAAAAAAATATGCAATTGTTTTAATGATATAAAAATCTAATATTTGAAAAAAATTATATTTTTTAAATAGCGTCTTAATTTTTAAAATATCAAGAAGTTATTTATCAGTTTTGATTAAATTTTGTGAAAAAAATTGTTAAAGCTCCACCAAACTAGCGTTAAGATTTTTACCTCTAAAAAATAACAAATTAAACTAATACATTGCAATTTTTGTGTGAATTTACTTTTTAAATTTACAATTTAAAATTTTAATATACGATAAAATATTATATTAAATATATCAATTAAAATTAAAATATTTGGCGGCACCTCCAATCTTTTTGTTCATGTTTCGCCATTGGCACATATAAATTATCCCATAACCAAGTGATTGAAGTTAAAGGTAAATTGACCGGAAAAACTCAAATTTACATCTTAAGTAAAATAACTTTTATTTAAATTTTACTTAATTCTCTTATTAACATGCACTATCATATTATATTCATCTTCACCTATACCGGTACAATCAACATCATGTTATTAATTAAGAAGAACAACACGTAACATATAAAATTAATTGTGTTTTATATTTGTGTGGGTTTCAAAATGAAAATAAAATATTGTACATAAAAGAGCTAATACACTTTGATTGAAATAAAAGAATACTAGTAGAACAATAAAATATATTATTCAGCTTCTTTTGCGTGTTAAAAACATTTTTAAGAAAAACCATATTTAAAACATAATTATGTCAGTCCATTTTAAGAATAAAAAAATTATAAAACAGATTCAGTTTTAACACGTTTTACAAAAATTAAATATTAAGTTTGATAACTATTTATTGGTTAGATTTGAATATTTTAAGCGTTGTCAATTTTGTTTTCGCGGTGCATAATTTAGGTTAGGAAGACTAGATTAGCGGACTTGTTTGATTCTCCTATAAAAACTCTATTTTAGTTTTTTAAAATTTAAAACTTAAAAAATTTGTTTGAATTACTTGTTTTTAAAAACTGTTTTGTAAAACTATTTTTAATATTATATTTTCTAAAACTAAAAAACAAAACAGTTAAATAGTGTTTTACTTCTAAATTTTCAATTTTTTTAATTCTATAGTCAAAAACTATTTAAAAAATTTAGATTACCAAATAAGTTTTCTCTTTTTTTTCACCTCTAAAACTTTTTTTAAAAACACGTATCTCAAACAAATTTTTTCTTCAATTCTATTATTTAAAACAATTTTTAAAATTAAATTTATAAAACATTTTTTAAAAACTAAAACATACAAATATTCCAAACCAGACTCATTCTTCCCACAAATGCAGCACAGCACATCCATAAAATTTGGGGCCGATATAAAAAACATTGGCCCACTTTAAAAATCCATATCAGAATTTTTTAGAGGGATGCTCAACAGCCTCAAAAAACACGTTTATATATCAGAATTTTCCATCCAAAAGTAAAAATTTCACTTAAACACACTAGCGGAAGTGTTTTGCGGTAGTATTTTTACTTCCTGTAAACAAATAATTGGAGTCGAATAAGCAATTACTAAATATTTAAAATATAAGGTCGTTGGTTGCTCTTCCCTTAAAATTCTCAACTGTTTACTAGATCACATATTTAACAGTGTAAAACTTGGTTTCAGTTACGAAAAATGAAATCAATTATCTTATTGAAAGTTTGAATTCAGGTGTATTTTTTCATACACTTTGAGTAAATATTAGGGTAAATGAATAACCACCAAAATATAAGTCACAAATTTTGAAAGAAAAAAAAACTCAGTAAAAAATATGCAAAATAAAATAGAGTGAAAACTTAGTAAAACAAATATGTGAAGAAATAAAGAGTAAAAAGTTAGTAATAAAATATGCGAAAGAGAGAGAGTAAAAAACTTAGTAGAAAAATGTGTAAAGAATGAAAAAGCAAAAATGTATGAAGAAAGATAGAGTGGATAAATTTACAAATCAAAAGAAAGATAGGGTGAAAACTGAAAAGAACTTAGAAAAAAACAAATTTTAAGAAAGAAAAAAAAATTGAGAGAGAAAGAAAAGATAATAAGTTTATGATAAAATTGAAATTACCTTTTATGAGGTTGTGTTAAATGACATTAACACCTCATTTAATTTTCAAAAAACATTCATCTCCTTTGTATTCATTAAAAAAAATTTACATAAAATTTTTTTTTAATTTTTTTAATTTTATTTGTCATTTATCAAAAAAACACTAGAATACATGTTCCGATTATGCTACTAAACATAATCATACATTTTAAAATTGTAAATACCAAATGTATAGTCGTATTTTTATAAATTAAAGTGAAAACTGTAATTGTATTATTTAGTAAATGACATAAATAGATGTATGTAGTAAAACAATTTTTTTTTGTGAGTATAGTGGAGGTGAGTATTTTTTTAAAACTAAAGAGGTATTAATGTATTTAAGGTTAACTAAGTGGAGGTAAATGCAATTTTCTCTAAGTTTACATAGAAGAAAAATGTAAAACAATAAGATAAGAAAATGATATTTATAAAGAGAAAAAATAGGAAAATCATTTTTTATTTTCTATTTGAGGAGGCTTTTGCAGCATAAACCACCTCTAAGATGAAATTTTGAATTTTTTTTTAGCGTATAAACAAATAACACATAATCTAATATCAAAATTAGTTTCTCTTCTAAGTAGCGACGACTTAGACTATCTCAAAAATTAAATTTTAAACTTGAACAAGCGGCGGGAGTTTTTTTAAGCTCCAACTACTTTTCTTGCAAACAAATTTTTAAATAGTAAATTATTATACATAACCTAAAAATCTAAAATCAATTATGGTTAAGAATGAAAATAAAATTATCACGATGATAAATCCATTAATACAAACAATCCAATAAGTATTTAGACTCTCTTCTAACTTGTAACGGCCAAATTAATCATAACCACGAACTTGAAAATCAAATTGAGATTATCTAATCGGACTCTTCAAGATTAAACCTAAACATTTCTATAAAAGGAACACTCTCCAGCAAAAAGTTATAGAGTAATATACTTCTCATTCCATCCACTCCTTGAACTTTATAGTACTAGTAAATACACCACCCACGTACAAAAAGTAGAGCTGTCATCCACAACCGTGTCTTCATTACTTGGATAATAATTATTTAAAAACGAAATACTAGTGTGAAAATTGTGAGAAAATTGATCAGAGTAAAGCTTGATCTATCAGAGAATGAAACGAAGCATTCTCGAAGGTGCTTTTTTCCCATATAATAAGTCGTTCGAAGAACGAGTTTTATGTCAAAAAACAACAAGTTGCTTTTTCCAAATTTGTAACCACAAAGGCATAAACAGTAGCACAATGCTATAAAGTCAAAGAGGGTATCCCTGTCATTTTCCCTTAACACAACATCTTAGACTTAATACTCGGTTTCTAACCTTATCAAATATTTATTTAAACAAATTCAAATCCTAGTCTTCTCATCCCAAGCAAAGAACAACCACCCCTCTATATAATATATATATATATAAAAAAGGAGAATAATTCGATGTAGTATATAGGACATAGACAACTAACATTTAACCAAAAAATAAAAAGAAAAGAGATGAAAAATTCAAAAGCAGCTGCAAATTCTTAGAAGCTGAACATTGTGCCTCTTTCCCTTATATAAAAGTCTTAAACCCTTCTCCAATTTATACCATCTCATAATAATTCCAATCACGATAACATTACACGACTGCGATGAAAATCAATTGGAAATCGATATTTCCAAGTTGCTACAAGGATGAAAATGATTACTCTTCACCGAAACCAGCAGCAACAAAAGTGGTTGCTACAAAGACAAATTCATTTAACAGAATCTCTCTCACGGATCTGAGTTTTCCAAGCGCAACAACGCTTTCAGCAGAAGATCTTTCAAGTTCTCTAGTAGGTTCTAATCTCTATGTTTTCACACTCGCTGAGCTCAAGATCATTACTCAGAGTTTCAATTCAAGTAACTTTCTTGGCGAAGGAGGGTTTGGACCTGTTCATAAAGGCTTCATTGATGATAAAGTTAGACATGGACTTGAACCTCAACCTGTTGCTGTTAAGCTCTTAGATTTGGATGGTTCTCAGGGTCATAAAGAATGGCTGGTCAGTTTTGAGCTGATGATTTTTATTTTTTATTAGTTATTTAGAATCTTTTGAGTAATTGAATTCTGATTATTTTTATGTTTGTTTTGACAATAGACTGAGGTTGTGTTTTTGGGTCAACTGAGACATCGACACCTTGTGAAGCTGATTGGATATTGTTGTGAAGAGGAACATAGGCTTTTGGTTTATGAGTATTTACCAAGAGGAAGCTTAGAGAATCAACTATTTAGAAGTAAGAATTTCGTTAGTAGAATATAATATTCTTATCTTCATTAATTAATTATTGTTTCACTTAATTTGCAAAATAAAGATGAAGGATTAAGCTTTTTGTTTGCCTTTTTTTGGGGGAATATTGCAGGATATTCAGCATCTTTACCATGGTCAACAAGAATGAAAATTGCTGTTGGAGCTGCAAAGGGTCTAGCCTTTTTACATGATGCAAAGAAACCAGTCATCTATAGAGATTTCAAAGCATCAAACATCTTATTAGATTCTGTAAGTACTAGACTAATTTATCTTCAACATCCTCTAATAAATAATGTTCCATTTAATTATTTGAAGTTAACTCTGGATCTAGCTTATTATTATTATTATTTATTCTTTGATTCCAGGATTATAATGCAAAGCTCTCTGATTTTGGCTTGGCAAAAGATGGTCCTGAAGGAGATGACACACATGTTTCAACTAGAGTTATGGGCACTCAAGGTTATGCTGCCCCTGAATATATCATGACAGGTAAATTATTCACCAATTTTGATTAATAATTCCATTATGTCTACACAATTTCTCTCTGTTCGTTGCACAAATTCACAATACTAGTTATATGTTAACATGTCAAACACAAGCTGGCGTGTCTATGTCTGTGTTGTGTCGTATGTTTATGTCTGTTTCTTGTTTTATATAGTTAATAATAGTTCATAGCTTAACCTCAATTTAATTTTGATATACAGGACATTTGACAGCAATGAGTGATGTGTATAGTTTTGGAGTTGTTTTATTGGAGATATTAACTGGGAGAAGATCTGTGGACAAGGTACGTCCGCCAAGAGAACAGAATCTAGTGGAATGGGCTAGACCAGTGTTAAACGATCCACGAAAACTTGGTAGAATAATGGATCCAAGGCTTGAAGGACAGTATTCAGAGATGGGGGCAAGAAAAGCAGCTGCATTAGCTTATCAATGCTTAAGCCACAGGCCAAGGAATAGACCTACAATGTCTAATGTGGTTAAGACTCTTGAACCTCTAAAAGATTTTGATGATATTCCAATTGGACCCTTTGTTTACACGGTTCCAAATGATGTTGATAATGAAGTGCAAAAAGAGAGTGTTATTGCGACACCAAAAGAGAGAAGAAGGGAAAGTAGTGGTAGTAGTAGTAGTACTACACATCACCGACGAAGTCAACATGTCAACAATAATGGTCATAAGCATGTTGTTATTGATAATAACAATAATAATGTAGTACAAAATAAAGATGGAGAAGAATATTATGACACGCCTAAGGAGAAGAAAAGGGAAAATAATCACCATCATAGAAATCATCATCATCGACACAGTGGGCATAAGCATCCACTTAAATCACCAAAGTCAAGATCACCGAATAATGAGGGATACCAAAATGGGTCACACTCACCAGACACCTCTATTGCATCAGAAAGCCAAGGAAATTAAAGTATATAGTTTACTGTCATATACAATGTTAAATGTATATAGTGTGACAATATATCAGGCTAAGAAGAGACTGCAATTGCAATGGTTCTAGCATGGTAAGCATGCTTGAGTTTTTTCTTTGTTTAATTAAATTATTATTATTATTCTTCAATTTGTGGAAGATGTTGAAGTTGATTATTTTGAATTGTGTATACAATGGTGAATTTTGTTCCTTGATTAATTATTAATTAATCAAAAGATTAGTTCAATAAATAGACAAATACCAAACATGATTTGTTGAACGAATTTAAACAACTGTTCAACAAAAACGAGTACATCTAAGTGGCTTGACAAACGACCCGTTTGTATATCCAAACAAATGCCAATGGCCAATTTTTGTATTGGGATGGAATGCTAATCGACAGCGGAAAAAATTAGCCATCTGATTAAATACTTTATAGTTTGTGGTATGTACACTTAATTGGATTTTTTTTTTTGGTTTAGTATTGAAGATTTAAATAACTTAGTAAAGTTATATTTAACTGAGTTAGAGTGCAAATTCGAATGAATAATTGTGAAAATTGCTTAATGCAGAGAAAGATACATATGATAATAGGATAGGCAGAATTATACTTTGTTATCTTTGAGTTTTGTGTGTCAAAATAAAAATTTGATATGACATATTAGTCTGCTAATAATTTATTTTATTTTAATATTTTTAAAAAGTAATTAAATTAATTAAATTAAATATATTTAAATAGATTAACGAGTCAATATGATTTTATACACATTCTACTTCAATACTATTTTATAATAATATATTTAAATTTGTAAAAAATTAAATAAAATTAGTATGCATAAATTACTTGAATATCTAACAAAAATGTCAATTTAATATAATAATTATAATAATAAAAAAAAATTATTATATTTATTTAAATAGATCGACCTCATATGCCTAAAAAAACTTATTGACTTGCAGTGCAACTTTTTTTTAAAAAGATTTTTTGATAAATCGTAGTCTTGTATATTTTAAAAAAAAGTTAAGTCCACATAGGCTAGGCAGTGGATCTAGCCTATTTCCCCTTTTAATACAAACCTTCACAAAAGTAAAATGAAACATTTTATTGGCTATTAATCCGTGTTTTCCGCCAAAAAAATGACTGAAAATTGCTTCACTTATTTAGGAAGTACGACAAACGTGATTTTCGTAACTCCTTTTGTTCGCAATATAGCAATGCTCTAACTCTATCTTCGCACTAATCATATGTCCAATTTATTGCTAAGCTATTTAGAAGAAGAAGAAAAACATAGCAAGTGCAAATATATAAATATAAATACTCCATCTTGAATAAAAAATAATAATTAAAAATTGATATATTTATATTAATTATCAAATATATCCATTTTTAAATCTTGAATTAAAAATTAATATATTTAATATTAATTATCAAATATATCAATTTTTTAATTACTATTTTTATTTATATTTATTTCAGAAAAAATATTATACAAAACAAATAAATAAACAATGCAACGTTGCTTTAAGCTATGAAACTGCAAGTTTGCGATACAATAGTAGTAGTGAAATAACGCATCAACAAATTAATAAAAAAAGCCACATCAGCAAATTGGATATCTCACGTTGACAACGCGCCTGGCATTATTTGAATGATTAATAAACTAATCGCATGATTGAATAATAATGTAACATCGCTTCCTTATAAAAATAATAAATAATGAGACATCAGAATAATTTTAATAAAAAAATATTAACTTGATTAAATTTAATTTATATATCAACGTTATATTGTACTGTCAACATTATATTGGTTACTTAAATAAAATTTTATTATGTGCGAGTTTTTTTATCCGAAAGAAAAATAGTCTTTTCATTTTACATGAGTGTCGTTTAAGGTTTTACAACGTATTAAGAAATATAAAAATTAAAAAAAGTAAGTCAAAAAATTAATTTTATTAAATTATTCATCTTAATTATTAATGAATCAAATATAATAGTTTACAAAGATAACCACTTTTAATGTGATTAATTTTTCGATTTCAGAGTAGATATTTCAAATCAATAATATGGTTAATTTTTTAATGTGTGATCTAATAATCAGAATTATAAAAAAAATTAAGACTTATAAAAAATACTACGAACACAAATTATGGAATTATTTGAGGCTAAAGTTTTCCCATACAACCTTAATTAACTACAAATTGTTTGAGCCAGATTAAATTTAATTTTGAAGTTTGAACATGCTATGTACAACTGAAAGATAATTGTCAGATAATGTGGCCCCTAGTTGTATAAATGTGTAAGGTAAGGGAAATATCAACGAACCATAGAATGATAAGATATAAACGTGCATGACAATTAATGTGAGGAACATGTAGCAATGAGCCCGACATCTCATCCACACGAAGCCATACAGCACAACTAAGTTGACATTTTTCTTTCCTAATCAAGATAAGACTCATTGTCCAAAATGAATACGACAAAAATTAAAGCATGAAAAATTTATATTTCCATTTGAATAATATGGTAATAGAGGACTTTGGTGGATTTGATAATAATTAATAATGTGATTGTAGATTTTGAATGTATTAAAATTTTAAAATATATGTTTTGATTTGCAATTCTATCTTGTTGAGTTAGACAGTTAGATGTTTTTTTATTAATAAAAAATATATTTATAGAGTATTTGTAATTTTGAAATATTTAATAATAACGTTTTACATATTTTAGAAAGCAATTAATTGGGTTGGGTATGCAAATAATGTAGTTTTGTTTTTTCAATATATTTTTATAAAACTTAAGACGTGTTTTTTTTTTCAACTCTGTTTATCATGAAAATGCCAAGTTAGCAGTTGGATATTGTTTGCGAAAAAATTTCACATTAGAGTATTGCTGCATTGTCAAATTATTTGGGCGTTTAAACTCAACTTACCCACGGGGCCACTATAGTATTTTTAAATTATATATTATGTCATAAAATTGAAATGAAGACAAACTATTATGAAAAATTTACATAACGCTCAAATAAAGAAATGATACGTAATTTTGGGTGGAAAAAAAGGATATGTAATAAGAGTAATAATTAACGGTTTAATTTTCATTCAATTTCGAAATAAAATAATTGATATTGTCAGTATATTACAATTAATTATGTGTGAGATATTACAATCAATTATATCTAAAAGTCAAATATTTATAATAATTATAGTAATTTAACAACATAAAAATTTCTTTACCAATATATATAAAGTAAATTTAATAATCAATACACACGAATAATTCAGTACGCAAGATAAATGAATTACACAATGAACAGTAATACAAAGGTTTAACCAATTATATTACGTTTTTTTTCTAAAATAATTAGATAAAAATGAATCTTATTTCTAATGTGATTTACTCACTTTAAAACCTTAATTTAGAGTGTAAAATAATTATATATTTATCAACTATTGATTAATAAGAATGTTAGTTTTGTTTATTGTTTTCAATAAGGGAAATCTATCAACCATGTCTTTTTTTTTATATCTATTTGCTAAAATGATTTAGTGTAAGATTTGTGGATGGTTGGGTATTAGAGATTTACAAGGCTGTCTTGGAGAGACTCATTTCTCGATATATGTTTAGAGAACTAGAAGAGAATACATAAAAAGTGAAAAAGTTTGTTTTGCTTGCTACTCGTTGCCTTGTTGGTGTATTTGATTAATAAAAAATAACATTCGCTTCAAAAAAGGATAGGTGATATGACTTTTGTGGTGGACGATGTTAAAACTCTGTTTTGGTCTGGGTATATATGTGTTTAGAAGAAAAAAAAATTATTTAATTTTGGTATGGGTATGTGGCAAGAAAAAAAAAATCCAGTTGTAAATATATCTTATGATGTTTCAATCATTTGAGTTGTATCCGAAGTAGTGGAAAATAAGTATATATTTGTAGAGTTTGTATATTTAATATACTCTCTTTAATAAAAGTACCTTATAACAAAATTATTGATTAATAAAATAATATCTATTATTTCAGTCATTTTAATTTTATTATATTTATATGTATTTTTTTATTTTATAATATTAATTTGAATGCCATAAATCTATTCGTAAATTCGTTTTCTTTAATTCAAATCAAGTTGAATTTGTGGTGTTTTTCACCTATTATGTATATATAATTTATACTTTAACACTATTTTTTTAGGACTTAAGTAGTTTCGACATATAACAATGGTTGTATATGGGACTTTTTTTATACGAAGGAAAGACGTATAGGGATTTTTGTTATAAACGAACCATTATTAGTTTGGACTGAAAATGAAATGTTACATTTCACAAAATCATATCACCCTGCCTAAAAAAATTATATAATCCCTAGGTTATGTAATAATTGTTACATTTATAAAAATAATTTATTTTGAATAAAATGTCATTTTTTTATTTTTAATATTATTTTAATTATTTTTTAAAAATTATTTTTTAATTAATATTATGTACATAATTCATAATTTATTATTTTATATTTTATATTTATGATAATAACACTACATGCAGTTAATATAAAGTTAATTTAACAAATTTATGTTATTTCTCTTTCATTTAATTTTTTTAATTTATGTAATATTAATAATTTAATATGTCTATTATTGTGAGGTAGATGAAGTAATTAACTCATTTGTTTAATATATAGTCAATTTTGGCCTCTAGAAGTTCTTTATACTATGAAGGAGTTTTTTCTTTCTATCTATTCTATTATTTTTATTTTGACCACATGAAAGTGTAAAATATTCAAATTAAGAACAGAATTATTTACACACTTTTGTCAGCTAGATTCCATGCAAAGCGTGTTTACATACTATTGTGAAGACGATTACATTAAAAGTATGGAAGTATGGTTGATTCGAAGAAACTATGGGACTTACTCAACTCTGAACTTGCCACTTACCGAACAACAAATGTACCCAAATAAGAACTTTAGAGCCACAGAGGATTTCTGTCTTTAATATAATTCTCATTTTAAATTATTACTATCTTGAAAAATAAAAAAGTTCATAGTTAGACGCATAGAGTATTTTAAAAACATTCACATATTACATCTCCTTTTAAATAAATAAAAATTAATGTATTTATTATATATGAGGACTAAATATATTTGACTTTGCATTTATTTTTAAAACTGAGAGGGAGTATAAAATGACATATGAAATATAATATTTATATTTATATTTATATTTATATTTATATTTATATTTATATTTATATTTATATTTATATTTATATTTATATTTATATTTATATTTATATTTATATTTATATTTATATTTATATTTATATTTATCCTTATTAACATTAAATATTAATTATTGAATATGAATTTGAGTGTGTCCAAGTTCAAACCATAGCGGCAATAATAATTGATCGGATTTTAATTGCCTCTTCATATTAAAAAATTTAGTTAATAATTAATTTTTTTAATTTAATATAAAATATAAATTAAATTTATTAAATTGTCACTTTTTTAATGTCAAGCATTAAACCATCCAGATCAAATGTATTTAATAAAATGAATAATTTATTATGAATGATAAAATTAAATGGTTCAAAAGTAATAAAATTTTGTTAATAATCGTGATCAATTAATATTTGACACCTTTTTGTTTATAATAGTGATTAGAAGGAATAATATTGTATTCATCATTACTATAAATATAAATTCGAAGATATCAATTTAAGAATTATATAAGTAATATTAATTAGATGATACAATTAAAAAAATAATTAATATTACATTAAAAATTAAAAGAGTCGTCATTTTAAAATAATTTTTTATAAATATAACATTAATAATGAAACAAAGAGAATATATAAAACATAAATCAATTATCTCCCTTGAAAGATAACATTTACCGACGTCGTCAAGTATCACACAATAATATATTTTTTAGCAAATTAAGGGAACAGTAATCTCTAACATGTCATCCATCAATATTGAAATAATTAAGCACCACATCTACATAAGCTACCTTATAGAACAAAGATTTCTACTTTCATTTCAAATTCTAAATAATGGAGAAAATAAACTCACAAATTTCTATCATGAGTCTCTTGAAACAATTTAAATAAAACTAGAACAAAAAAAATTAGCCTAAAAAAATTAGAACATTAACTTATGTGACATCATGATAGAAAATTACTTTTTAATTAGACTTGTACTCTTTATTTATAATTTTTGACTCTTAACTTATTAAAATAACCCTAAGTAAATAGTGATATTAAAACAAATTCGGATAATTAAATATACACTCGCATTTCAAAAATTTTGAAAAAATAATTTTTTTCTTTTAATTTTTTGAAATTTTAAGTAGTTATTTTAACCGGAAATTTCCGTTAGTTATTGTACCGAATCTTAAACTCTAAAAAAATTACATACTATAAATTTCAATTTAAAATTTTTGATAGAATAAAATTAATTACATGAAATTTCAAAACATAATTTTCTATGGAGTAAAGAACTATCGAAAATTTTATCAATGAAATTTTGGGTACACAAATTGACACTACTCGAAAATTTTAATTTTTTAAAAATCTAGAATCTTTTAAAAATTTAAAAAAAAAATTGTATACCAAATTTTTTGTAAAAAAACAATTTATGTGCAGAAATTTCAGCAAACGGTACAATTTTAGAGCAGTTTTTTTACGATGAATTGAATGAAAATAAAAAATAAATAAAAATATATTTTGAGTACAAGTCTGATGAATTGAATGAAAATAAAAAATAAATAAAAATATATTTTGAGTACAAGTCTAATTTATGAGTACAAAATTTCAATTTTTTTGCATGTTACGTTTGTATTGATTGCAAGCCTGGTCCAAATCATATAAAAGCCTAAAGCAAAGTTTGATGTCGGGGTCTTTGTTGACGGAGAAAAAAAGATGCGAGGTCTTTTAACATTATTTTTTTGTCTACGAGGTCTTTTAAAATTTTAACCACATCTTATTAAATCATTATATTTTTATTTGAATTTTACTTGTATAGACCTTTCAAAGCCGATTATACTTTAATTCAAAGATAATAAATTCTGGCTAGAAAAATGATAATACATTTTATTTAAAGCTGCTATGAAAAGCTGCTATAAAAAAAAGATAATACATTTTAATTATTAGCCTATGTATTTTGATTTTAGTTTGGCTTACCTTGAGCCAGTCTCAATGCTTATTAATGAAAATTCTGCCTATGTCATATAAAACTCATTTTGAGATAAGGGAGAAAGTGGAAAAACTATAAAATCTCACACCGAAATTTCTAAAAAGTTGAAGGGTTAAGTTCAATTGGTGTTTTTGTCAATACACCTCTCATGCTTGATAGGAGAAATGTACCGTGCATCTCTCCCACTTTGACCTCTCACCCTTCCATTTTTTATTAAATGTCCTAATTGTCATTTTTACTAACTATAAATCAATCTCAAAAAAGTTATCATTCACTTTTTCACTCATTTCATTCGAAACTTACAGAATTCACCCCACAATTCGAAGCATTCAAATTTTCGAAATAAAACAAGTACGTAATTTAGATAAAATTCAAATATTTAAAATGTTTGAAGTTCAATTTTTGTAAATTTTCGAAAGTTTTGAAGAAGCTGAAACCTTCGAAGTGAAATTTTTTCCAGAATTCATCTAACACTTTCGAAATTTTTGAAAGTTTCGAAAGGCATATAATTAAAAAAAGTTTCAAACATTTTTGGAAGTTTCGTGTGAAGCTGAAAGTTTCGAACATTTACGGAAGTTTCATTTGAAGTTGAAAGTTTCGAAAACTTTACTTTAACTTTACCTACACACAATCAATGTAAAAATAAAATACGAGTATATTTTGAAAACTTAAGTTAAGTTGCATTTTTTTTAACATTATTCACATATTATTTTTAACGTTACCTACACACTAACCATGTAATCTTCTTAAAAAGATAAATTTATTCAATAACAAATTTACTCACGGTTTTCCGTGGGTAATTATTAATTTATCCACGAACTAAAATCCGTAGGTAATTTTTCAAAAGTTTTCTGGATAATTTGGAAAGTTTCCAAATCTGAAAAATTTCGAAGTTTTCAAATTTGAAAAGTTTCGAAAGTTTATAAATTTGGAAAGTTTCGAAATAGAAAAATTTCAGAATTTCGAAACTTTGGAAAGTTTCGAAAGTTTCCAAATCTGGATAATTTCGAAAATTTGGAAAGTTTCGAAAGTTTCCAAATCTGGATAATTTCGAAAGTTTCCAAATCTGGAAAATTTCGAAGTTTCCAAATTTGAAAAGTTTTGAAAGTTTATAAATTTGGAAAGTTTCGAAATAAAAAAATTCAAGAATTTCGAAACTTTGGAAAGTTTCGAAAATTTGGATAATTTGAAATTTTCGAAACTATTCATTTTGAAATTTATTATAAATGGTTAAAAGGGTAAAATTATCTTTTCATGTGTCTTGAGGGGGGGTGGCAGGTACAGCTGTGGGGGTGCTCGGTAGAAATCCCACTTGATAGTTGATAAAACTCAGCCCGGTCTACACTCACTCTGTATCGGGCCAGTGCATCAATCAACGCCAACTTAGGCTTACAAAGTAGTGATTTTTATTAATTATTTGTTTATTAACTTATTATAATCGACATCATTTAACATTTCTTTTTTTATCAATATTAAAGCTAATATATTTCATCTTTGTAGGGATATTGTAGATCCTAACTAAAATTTTATTAATTATTTTTTTATAATATTGCGGAAACAAGGAATTATTAGCATTATTATATATGCAATATACAGAAAAAGAATCAATTCTTTTTATGGTATAATTAGGTATATTAATTGATATATCATTTATCACTTGTATAACAGAGAAAAAGTTTTTGTCAAAAAATAAATAAATGGTTGAGGTTTTCATTTGGTGATTCTTTACTTATATGCATATTGTATTTTTACCTTGAAGAAGATAAAAATAACAAAAATCCTGTAAACTTTTTTTTTATCAAATATACATCAATATTTGGTATTGGTAATATTTTTTGGAGGCCCTAAGCAAAGGCCTTGATGACCTTGCCCAAGGTCCAGCTGGCCCAGTTAGCTCGGGTAGTTTTGTGTACAAATTTTGGAAATGCTTTTCACATTGACATTTAATTAAATCATTTGGTTAAATTTAAAAAAAAAAAAACTTTTTTCTTTACGTGTGAGCTCTCTTGAGTTTATGAAGTCAATTTATGAGTAAGAAAACATTAATTTTACACTGATTAATCTATTAAATACAGACAAATCTCCTCAACTTATTACAATAACTCATGAAATAAGACATGTTTAGATTCAAAGTAACATAAAATTGATAATAATCATCTATATTTATTTAGGATGAGAGATATTATCGCAGGTTTAAGGTGTGGAAGACCTTGAGACTCATTTAAGGCATTAAATATGTAATCTTATTGAATTCAATATATGTTTTTTTACCACTAGATCAAATCATTGAAGTTTATTTATAGGTGTTTTTATCTATCCATATCTATATTATAGATTATATACAATTAGAATCAAATTTAATTTACATTTAATACACTACAATTAATGTTATAAAAATCAGCTCGGTAATTAACTCAATGAAAGTATTAGATCACTAGTCACCGGTCAAACTGTACGATTGATCTAGATAACTCGATCTTTATAAAAATATATTTTATGTATTGAACTAGGCCGAATTAGATGATTTGATATTTAAATATTTTTTAAAATAAAATTGACACTTATAAAATATCACAAAACATCTAAATTAGAAGAAAAAAAATAATTACATAAATATACTTTTTAATTCAATTTATTTAATTAAATATAATTTAAGTGATGTTTTATGTTTGTGTAAAACAAAACGTGATTATTCCCTTTGTAAAAAAAAAGTGATCGAGCTATGGTTATATATTTGCTATATATTATTAGAGATTGTATTACAACAAACAATGAGAGGCCTAGTGAATTGTTCTCGTGTTTCTCGCTGTCGTCCATGCCCCACTCTTGCGGGTTGCTTTTTGTTTCAATTTAATTTAATTAAAAATCCATTTTTCATTAAACTGGTCCGATTTGATAAATCCGCCGAGTGGCTGGTTCGCACCGGTTTAACAATATAACCGATCTGATATGCAGCTCAAACTGGCTATCCCACCGGTTCCCAACCGATCCGGTTCTTAAAACACCGACCATAATAGTAAAGTTGTTATTTTTACTTATACTAATTACCGGATTGAGTACTTACCAAGCTACAACTCTGCAACTGCACATTTATTACATAAATAATAATGAATTTTTCGCACCATTTGTTTGATTTGTTGGTCTAACTATTAGAAAAATTATTTAATTATAACAAAATTAGTATAAATATTAAACATAGTTTTTTTTAATCATTTCATAATAATTTTGTATGATAAAAATTTATTTCTATTGGAAACAATAATTCAATAATAAGTATACATAAATGTACTTTATTGTATATATTTTTTTACATAGATTTTTTTGCAAAATGTTATTGAAATTGAGATTATACATAAGAGCGTCAGTTTAGCAATAAAAATTTAAATTTATAATTTCAAGTAAGTCATTCTTGTGAGGCGCAAGTCTAATAATTTAAAAATTATAAATATTATGATTTTACATTCAATTTTATTTTTCGAAGTCTAATTAAATTTATAGTTTATTGTTGTAGGGTAACATATTTTCCCTTCGTAAGTATAAAATGATAATCATACAGAATTTAAAATACAAAAGAATCAGAGATTTACAGATGTTTGGTTTTAGTTGTTCCTTTTCTAAAACTATAATTTGATTCCTTCTTAAACATCTCAATAATAATAACTAGAATATTGTGTTAAGATACATTTTAATATTTTTTCCAAACATTTTTAACATATTACATATTTATATTTATCTTCATAACCACATCACTCTAACTGTTTAGGGAATAGATTTATCACTGACGATTTCTACACCATTAAACATCTTTTCACTCTTAATTTAAATATTTTAACTCTCTCATCAATTATGTTTAAATGACTATAATTTTACTAGGGATGCTAATATGGATTGGGTATGTCAGGTTCATCTGTTTTTTCTATAATTTTGGGAAATCTAACATTTATTATTTAATATTTTCTCTCAACCTCTAAAACACATAAAGAAACCATTTTATCTTTACAAATTTTTCAAAGTTATTATTATTTCAACTTTTCTAATTTTTTTTTAAGAGTTCTAAAAGAATTTCATTTAGAAAATTGCATTTTAGAAGTTTCATTTTTATCTAAAGTTTCAATAATTTTTTAAACATTTAAAAAAATTGCATTTTGAAAAAATTTCATTTCATAAGCTACACATTCATTCAAAGTTTTGAAATTTTTTAAATTTTTGAAAAAATTACATTTAAGAAGTTTCATATTCATCAATGTTTTCGAAAAAAAATTAAACTATTAAAAAATTACATTTCAGAAGTTTCACATCCATCTAAAATTTCAAAATTATTTTTGAACTTTTAGAAATTTTTTACTATCAAGTAGTAAATGGTAAAAATCAGAAAATGTTATTTTCATGGGTTTTGGGAGTGAAAAGTAATAGTGAATGGGTGAGTGCTAGATTTCTCCGTAATTTTTTGCGATATTTGAGATTTTCATGTGCCATATTAGTTGGTTTGTCCTGTCTAACTGGCCAAAAAAATTATGCAACGACAAAACTCAGCGAGTTGAGGTCATAATTACTCACCAATTTACGAAATATTGAAGAATTTTGTTATTTATTTATTTTGCGATTTTAGTCTATGTTTCTAATAGTTTATGAAGTGGTGAACACATACTTTTTATTTTAGTTCTTTTGTTGGCTTGTTCTATATTTTTTATTACAAATAATGAATGTTTCATTGATAATTTTGATATATTATAATAATTATATTTTGGTTTCATAATTTTTGTGAATTCATTAATTAATAAATTTATTTTCAAAATTTTGTTAAGACCCATCTAACTATTTTGAAGACTGGTTAATAGAGTATTATTAGACGGGGCATGTTGACTCGTTATCGCATCTCTAAATTTTAGAGCACACTCCAATAGCTGGAAGGATTCTGTCCCAAGTATTTATATCATATTATAAATAATAATATAAGTTACTAAGATCGTTTATAATCAACAACATAATAATGATATAATAGATAAATAAATAAAAATTAATAAACTTAATAATATATCTAGGATTTTTTTTAAATAACCCATTTTTTAATTAAAAAAACTACACTTTTATCAAATTAAGTACAAGAATACACTACCTTGTAAATTTAGTGGGGGTCGGATTTGCATTCAACCTCTTTGCATTAAAAAAATTATCATTGTTTGTTTTTTCAATAAAAAAACACAATTAAAGAGACATAATATCCATCGTATCTTTAAGGCTAAATAACATTTGTGGTCCCTTAATTTAATTTCAGTTAATGTTTTAGTCTTTTATCTTCTTTTTTTTCCGATTTGGTTGTTTATTTTAATTTTAAGTGACAATTTAATTTTTTATGTTTTAAAATGTTAACAATATTTTTTTTTTACAAAAATTCAAAAAATTCATCAAAATTTTCAACCAAAACCAATAAAATTAATTATATTCTTTAATATAATACAAATTTCATCAAATTCGTAACTCAAATATTCAAATAAACTCATATTTTTATTCTTTATTTGATTTTTAAAATTCCATCTCTAACAATATCAAATAAAAAATGAAAATATGAGTTTATTTTAATATTTGAGTTACGAATTTGATAAAAATTGATTTATATTAAATAATATAATTAATTTTATGGGTTTTGGTTGAAAATTTTGATGAATTTTTAAATTTATTGTAAAAAAAAGGGATAATATTGTTGACAATTTAAAACATAAAATATCGAATTGTCACTTAAAATTAAAATAAATGACCAAATCGGGGGAAAAAAAAGATAAAAAACTAAAACGTTAACTGAAATTAAGTTAATTGACTACGAGTGCTATTTAGCCTATCTTTAACTATGGATTTAGATTTTATATAAAATAGAAAATATAGATTTAATTATTCATAGTCATAATCATCATATCATAATTATAATCCATAATCCATTTCATAAACTAAAATAGTAAGGAAATAAGCTTTTTTTATTTTTTTTTAAAGTATAGAAAGTAGCTATTCGATCGAAGAGAAATGTTAGCAATATATTCTTTAATATATATTTTTTAAAACAAATTTTGTATTAATTAAAATTCACATAAAAATGTGTTGTTAACATTTTTCTTGATCAGAAATCTCTTAATAACTATTTATTTTATTTTTATTTTACCATAAAAACATAAAATAATAGTAATTAATATAATTTTAATATTGTGATAATAATATCAAAACAAACGTGTCTAGCAATATTCTCTATTAGTCCAAAAGTACAACACTTTATTAAATGATGTCCCGCGAATTAAAAGATTTAATAATTATGTACGAGAAATAATAATAATTAATATAATTTGAATATTGTGATGATAATATTTTCATTAGTCCAAGAGTTTAACACTTTATTAAATAATGTCCCACGAATTAAAAGATTTAATTAATTATGTATGAGAAGGAGAAATTTTGTTTGTTTTTTTTTATATTATTTTTTTTAACTTTTCAAAATATTTTACGTTGAAATTTATATTGACTTTCAGGAAGTCGCATCTCTACTCTGCGACCACTTGAAGAATGATTTTTTTTTTCTTTAGTATGAGGTCGCATGTCTGGGATGCAAGCATGCACTACCTTTTAACTTTTTTATTTATCAAATAAATAATATAGTATAAGGTTGCATCTATGAGGTGCGACCATCTATAAAAAAAATTAAAAGATTATAGATAGTCGCATACCTCCTACTTTAGAGGAAACAATCAACTTGTCGAAAAGTGGAAATGCAACTTTTTGAAGTTAAAAAATATGACATTTTAGTATATAAATTTTAATACAGTACATATTGGAGATTTTTTTTAAAAAAAAAAAGAGAATATCTATAAATAAATAAAAAACCAAAATTTTGACTCACTTTACAAAATTAACAAAATTGAAAGAATTAAAACAGAATAATAAATAGGACGGATATAAGATGAAAATTAACGCTAATACTTCATTAATATTTTAAACAACAAATAAAATTATAAATTCATGTCATCTAAATTGAGTTATGTATAAACTAAGAAAATCAATGGTTATTTTTAACTAATGATGTGAAATTCATATAATCTAATTTGTTATCATATAACTATAATATGTATATTTAATTTGTTAATATGTGGTGGAAACTTCAGATGAGTTGAATCTTACAATGAGATGTTATTTTTTGCTAGAATATTTGTATTATAGAATAGAGGAAATAGGAAATAATAAACTTAAAACAAAATCAAGTAATTAAACTAAGTGCTTTAATAATTATAGTTAAAAGACATATTATTGAAAAAAACATTTCAAGGTTGAGCAAATGGTTAATAATTTCGGTTAAAAACATATTATTGGGGAAAACATTTCAAGTAAATATTTTAAATGAAACAATTTTTGACCAAAAGACAAAATATATAAATAAACGCAACCACGAGACAATAATGATAGATCTATTATTATTATAATTATAAAAGATCAAAGCTTTATCGTTAATATATAAACAGAAATGCGTATAAGAGCAAAATTTAAAACGTTGCCTAAGAGATTCGAACTCTCGCGGGGAAACCACATGCACTTAGCAGGCACACGCCTTAACCACTCGAACAAAGCGACGATTCATGTTAGGTATATTTTTAGTTCAACTTTAATTAAACCGTTGTATTAGAGAATTATTATTCCAACTGATTTATTTAAATTTTATTGTAATTATTAAAAGATGATGTAATATTTTATCAAAATTAGAATAATATAATAAAAAAAGTAATACGTTTATCTATTAATTTTACTGTTATTTAAAAACTTCGTTTTTGTTTTTATAAGCATTTGTTTACTTCGTTATTACATACTACAAAGTAAAAAATATGTTGTATGGTTAATCTTTGTTGTCGCAATATTAATGTTACAGTACAAAGCTTCTTTTTTTTTCCTGCCATTATTAATTGTTTCGACGTATTAAAATAATTTTATATTACTCATAAATTGATACTAAAGTTAGTTTAATTATATACAACGTTGATTATTCAATCAATTAAAACATCTTTTACTAAAATTAAAATTGTGTCTTTACATACAGACAATATATCAAAAATGCAATTTCAAGTCAGAACATTGGCGTACCATGTTGGAGTCTAAAACTACAAGCCTTTGATCTCTCAACCCGATTTATACCTACTCTTTTGATATACCAGAATAGTCATGGATTGTTTGAAAATCAAGGTTTATAAACAAACTCATATTTTTCAATCCACCAAAATGTTCTTTACTAAAATTAAAATGTGAGACCTTTTATTGAACTTGAAAGAAACGATACCTCAAAAATACGACTTAAGTTTGGAAAAACAGTAAATAGCGTGTTAAAACTTAAAAGTATTTGTTATTGGGATTTTTCTTTAATGATTAGAATCTTTTAGGGGTAAAATAAAAACTTAACAAGCAGTATTCAGCTTATGTCCACTAAAAAAATTGTAAGTGAGTAAGTGGAACAATTAAATAATTGTAAACCGTATCCGTACGCACACATATGATCCTTGTTGTGGTGCTATCTTTTTCTTCGGGTTGATATAATTGGCTCTTTGTCATTATTATATGATTTGATTTGATTACATTTACCAAGCCAAGTCCGTGAGTGTATACATATTCCTGTATTATATCTTAATATATTGAAAGTATGGTGGCGTAGTTGCATCATTTTTCCGCCTAAATTGAGTGTATTTTAATAATATTAAAAATCTTAATATATATGTAAAATGAGGTAGCGTAGTTCAGTAGTTGTAATATTTTTCAGTTTAAATTGAGAGTATTTTAGTAATATTATTAAGATTTATAATAATAATAATATTTTAATATGTGTAAAATAAGGTGGTGTAGTTGCAAGATTTTCAGTCTAAATTAAATATATTTTAATAATATTAGAAACCTTAATATATACAAAGTAAGGTGGTGGTGTAGACGTATAGTTGTAATAATTTCTCGTCAAAATTGAGAGTGTTTTAGTAATATTAAAAATTATTTATGAAAGTAATTTTATTAAGATTCATAATATTTTTATTATTTAAAAATAAATGAATATATCCGGCCCAAATTGAGGGTTTATTAGTAATATTAGAAATTAATTATGAAAGTAATAGTGAAGAAATATCCTTTATCGCTTGGACATAGTGTTCCAGAATTTTTGCATAATCTTAGGTTTGAAATACTATTTTAACATTTGTTCCAAAGTGGTTTTTTTCCCGATATTTTCTAATAGGTGCATACGACACGTGTTTTGTTTTTTAGATTATTATTATTATTATATAAATTTTACTCTTTGAAAAAATATATTTTTCTCTTATATGATTTAGTAGGAGAATATAGAAATTCAATTTAGGTCTTATTAACTATTTTTTTTCCAGTATATTTTGGAATGGAATGCCAAATCAAATTATATTTGAAGACAAAATACACAACACATTTTCATCCAAGCTGTTATTCTGCATGCATCATAATCCAATGATTTCTTACATTCTTATACTTTTGAATTCACATAATGAGAATTAATCAAACCATTTTCATATAAATACAGGTATAATAGGAGTTTGAATGATAAAATTGACGGACACAAATATATGACATAGTCTATGTCACATCTATGGTAGACTAGTCACTTTTTTAGATAAATAAGATTAAGATTTATAGAAAAAGTTTTTTAGTTGAAAGCGTTTAAGTTATGATTTACTTAAACTATAAATAGTATTTTTTATAACTATTATACATTAGATTTTGAATTTTGTGTTTGATTATAAACTTACTAACCTTTTAATAATTTAAATATATTAGTCTTTATTAATTTTTTTATATATTTAAATGTATTATTATAAAATAGAATTAGAGTATAATGTTATGTAAAGTTAGATTCTTTAAAAAATTGGATCAAATATAAATTTATAAAACTTAATTTTATTAATCTATTAGTTTGTTAATTTATTTATAGGTATATTTGTTATTTATTTAAAGGTGTTAAAATAAAATAGAAATTTAAATATGTTAACAAGTCATATAAGACTTCCATGGAGATCACACTTGGGCCAACAAATAAGCCTATGACATGTAAAAACGAAAGATGAAATATTTATAGGGAAGAAACATTTATTTAACCCTGTTTTTTTTATACATTAAGCATTTATTATATTGTTTTACTTTTCTTGTTTAATACATTTTATTACTTAAAATAAAATGAATTAGTTTTTTTAAAAATAAATAAGTTTGAGTACAAATATTTTAATATAAAAGTGTGTTTTGCTTATACTATTTTATAGGCAAAATACATCACACGGTTCTTTAAATTATACGAAAATAATATATGAATCTTTTATTTTTATTTTTATAACAAGTTAGTTATTTATCTTTCTTTTGATGTCAATTTTGTTACTTATGTTTATAAATGTTTACTAAGACCGGTAAAATTGATCCCAAAATTCTCTTAATTTTTCAATAAACTTATGTAATTCTTAAGAAATTTTGATTGTAATATTTATAAAAACATAAACTTTCAATCAACTTTTATAAAAACAATAGAACAAGATAGAATTCGATTGAGATAAATATTAGAGTTATTGAAATTAAGCGTGAAATTATCTTAATCAATATCATGAAATTATATGAAAATTTATTATCTTGTTCTTTATACGATCCACAACAAAATTCGTAGTAAAATTTAAAATTCACTAACTAAAATAATTGAAATGAGTTAAGACTAAAAATTATTTAAAATTATAATATTTACGAACATAAAAATACTAACTTAATTAAAAAAAATGAAAAACCAATCTAATATTTGGAAGAAAAATATTATAGAGTTATCTTTAAGTAATTATACAACTCAAAATAGTTGTTTATATTTATTCAATTGAAGTGCCCACTCTCCTATATATATGTATGTATATATATATATATATTTTAGAAAAAATAGTAAATTTACCATAGTTAATTTATGTAATTGTGAAGTTCCGAATTTGAATCCAAAATAAGACGGTTTCGAATTCTAATTGGGAACAAGACGAGCTTTATACATTTTTATTTTTTTACTAAACCATGTGTAAGATTAGATGGATAAACATTTTAGTTAATTTTTTGTTGATATTCATTTTAGAGAATAAATTATAAAAAACCAATTATATTTAATATATAGACTCTATTGAATATTTACAGATTTTTTTTATCGAAAGAAACAAGAATTTTCATGTATAATCCAATAAATACAGGTATTAATATTTTTCGGTACAATATTATTTAGAATTCCTATTTACCATGTCATAAAAAGGAAATGGATCAAAAAAATGTCATAGGAAGGAATTGGCAGTGAATTCCAACATATATTGCATAAAAAACGAGCGACGACGCACCATGACGCGTTTCCAGCTGTTAAGCCACTCCCCCATTTCATATGTTCTATATCTTTGATGAAGGCAAAGATATATCTTCCCCAAAATATGCTTTAGTATCCCAATTGACAACATTCAAAATAAAATTAAAAAAAAAAAAAAACTTATTCGTCATTAACTAAATATAAACTTTTATATTTATATTAGCGTAATTTTAATGTTATAGATATTCATTCCCTGTATTATAGTTATACACTTTTATATAATAAATATATAAATAGTCAAAATCAAGAAAAACAATAATGTAAGTTTTTTAATATTTAAATAGGCACCCTTGATTTTTGGTTTGAATTGTAAAATTTAATTTGTATAAAAAACTCCATTTAAAATATAATGTATTTGAAATAATTTTAAATAATATGATAAATTAGTATTTATTAAAGTTATTAAGAATTAACATTTTCAATAATGCTTTTGTAAACAAAATTTTAAATAACGGTGCAGTAAAAGAATATGTTATATTTGATAATGTTGATTATTTTGTTCATCCAGTACAAATTAATTATTTAAATAAAAACAAATGTAATAAATAAATGAAAGGTAAACGACTTTCTGGATATATCATAATTAAAACAACTAAAAAATATTATTTACTATGTTAAGAGCTCATGATGCATTATATAAATTATGTGTGCTTCTAAATAAAAGTGAATCAATTATAATAATATAAATTAAGAGACCAAGAGTTAACATTGGAAATATATTAGTTTAATAAAAAAATGGAAATAAAAAACTTGAAGATTGTTTTTGCAATTTTTTTTTAAATTACGT
>JBBPBO010001985.1:3558638-3606397 GCA_037974295.1 Cicer cuneatum
TTTAATTAATATACAAGAATTCAAATAAGTAGGTTTCATTTGTAATGTAACTCCATTTTTTAAAATTATCCTTTGATTATTAAGAGAATTTAATTATTTACACTTAATTATAAATATTTTTATGTAAGATAATTTTTTAATTCTTTACACTTAAATATAAGTAGTAGTATATATATTTTAATTCTTTACAATAACATCTTACATATAAGAAGGGAAGTAACACGTTCGTAATTATAAATACTATTTATAAAAATTGTCATTAAATACAAATATTATTTTAATGTAATAGGTGCCTTGATTTTTTCTTTTAAATGTATATCTTATTAATATTATAAATTTATCATGGAATATAAACATTTAAGTTTATTTAAATTAAAAATTATGAATATGTATAATAAACACGTTAGTTATTATCCTAACTTTTTTTTTTTCAATAAGAGTAAAAAAAAGGAATAATAAAAAACCGAGGTGGTATTTAAGAAAGTGTAAAAAAGGGAAATTGCGAGGAAGAGAGGGAATGAGAATGTGAAGGAGGGAGGGGATGCACAAGTTTCGTGCTTAGTAAGGTAAATAATAATGGTAAAGGGCGTTTGCTCGAGAAAAAAAATGGTAGAGTGCATTAATTATAAATAGTAAAGACGGCTGTGAGAAAAGCCTGCAACTGCTAGTGTCTAGTGTCTGTACAAAACCTATTTAGCAAAGTTGATTGGTTATTGATTTTTATTGAGATTTTTAGGTTTAATGATTTTTTATTAATTAAAATTGTAGATTATTTTATTTATACTTTTTTTTTATTCAAAATTTTCTATCAGATATTCCTTAAAATTTATATATTATAATATTCTATTTTTGATATCTAGTAAGTTGCAAATTAAGAATGCTACTGTACGAATGATTTTTTATTTAAAAGTCTCACATGAGATTTGCGATTATATATTATCATTTATTTATTTTTATAATAAATTATTAATTTAATAAATAATAATAAATAATTACATCGCACTTTTTATTGAGGAGAAAAAAAATTTTTTAAGTAATTATATTTTTGTTTTATAACATTTTTAAAGTAAAAAAAAGTAACATATTTTGATATATAAATTTAATATAAATATAATAGAAAATTTTGAATGGAAAGAAAATATAAATAAAAAATATTTTAAAAATTTTTATTTGAATATAAAAAAAAAATATGCAAGAGGAAATAAAAAAAACTAAGGTATGACGAGAGCCGAGAAACAACACCACCTCATAAACAAACAAAAACTTTTGCAATGTAGCCTAAGTTTATATATCACTCATTGCTTTTAATATATGCAATGTAGCCTAATTTTAGTTTCGTATTTCCATATTCATTTTCTAGTCTAAAGATTGTTCAATCTACTTTCTCAAAGCAACAAAAATGTTTTAAATTTATTATTCAATTGATTTTTATATTTAATTTAATTTTATAATATTAAATTTGATTTATATATAGCTCGCTGCTTTTATATATACAATGTAGCCTAAGTTTGGTTTCATGTTTTCATATTCATCTTCAAGTCTCAAATATTGTTCGGTCTACTTTCTTGAAGCAACAAAATGTTACATTGAACAAATCTACACCAATATTGTTTTTTAAATCTTCTGCATCTTAAGGTGAAGATGACTGTATGGGTAATCTTTTATAATTTAGACTATAGTATTTAAATATCATATATATATATATATATATATATATATATATATATATATATTATAAATTTAAAATAAATCAAAAGGACTATAACTACTATGCAATCAAAAATATATTCTTGTTTTTTTAATATTTATTATTTAAAATTAAATATATCAATAATTATTAATTTATTTATAATTCAATTATTTCTTATAACAAAATTAAAATAGTATTAGATTGAAAAGTTTCTAAAATTCTTGCCTAATAGGTTGCGTAACTAAAATTTATTAGAGGGATGCTCTTATTCTCATGTGTGTTATCCGTTGATATTGAAGATTAAGAATTTCATCACGTAGAGGAATTTCTTCAATTGGACTTGTATTTATAAAAAGGCTAATCAAATAGCTGATTATTACTTAAATAAAAATTAGTTTCTCTTTTAGTAATAGTGATGGCATTTTTGGACTTGCTCTTCTATCTTTATCTTCCATGAGTAGAGATGAATGTCGCCTTAACTTGTTTATTTTTGTTTGTAGGGCTTTAGCCCCCAATATAAAAAAATATTGGGGTACATCTATAATGCATAGATATGATATTGATATGAATATCAAATACGATATTTTATAAAAATAAAATAAAATTATAAGTACATAAATAAAAAATATAATTTTTTTATATAATTGAATTAAGAAATTAAATTATTTAATTTATAATAAAAATTTAAAAAATCATAAATTATTATGTTCATTTACAATAATAAATCAACTCAAATAATAATATATTCATACATAAAAAAAAAATTACTCGTAGTTAAATAATATGAAAATAGAATACTACGAATAATGATATAGAGTAAGTACTCGATATATATACTATTTTAAAAGTATTCATACTTCATTGTATTGTTCGGTACAGAAAGACTCTAAAAACAAAATATATTAAGACATTTTCAACACTTTAATTAGTTTTAGGCTTGTAAGAAGTACTCCATTTAATTATTATTATAAACCAAAATATCGTAAATTTTAATCATTGTTATAAACAAAAATTAATTATTTTTAAAATACTTAATACTATTATTTTTAATATATCTGTTGTTTAATTCAAAATATTTGATGTTTATAGTTGAAAATTTGAAATTTAAAAGAAACAATTTAATAAAATTAATTACATTTAACTATAATTTTTATTATGCACTTAAATAGTTTTTTATATATATATAATAATAACCGCGGACAGTACACTTTAGTACTTCGGCAAGTGTATTTATTTTCCTTTAAAAATGTATCCTTTCCCAGTTGAGCATAATTTAATGTTTAGATCTCTTTACCCAAAACAAGTACAACAAATAAAAGAATCGCCAGCAGTGAATAGATCAAATATCAAATTTTTTTATCACTCCGTGTGCTATACTGAGAAGTTTTACTTGCACCTTATTGTAGTTTAGTACACAATTATAGGAGATATAATGTCATCGCGGATCAAAAATAAAAAATAAATATAATGTGCTCCTTCCGTTTTTAATCAAAAGAATACAAATAATAAACAAAAAATAATCATAATAAAATGCAGTCCTTCCGTTATATTATAAATTTTATCTTTTAAATTATATAATTATATATAAATTAATTGATATTATTAATTAAAGCGAAACAATAATAATATTATTCAATTAATATTATAAACCATTGTCGTCGTGGATTTCTTTTAAGATTGCTAACTATTCCCATAAACCAACGTAAATGTTTTAGCATGTTTTATCGTTACTCATTTACTATATTGAAAACTTTTCAAAATGTCAATCATCTATAAAGAGTTTTAAGCCAAATAAGCTTAACTATTTTGTTGTTATCCCCTGAACTCTTGAAAATAATATACAATTTATTGGTATAAACTAATCTTTATAAATATTCTTTTAATTATATACTTTCACTTTCGTATCTACGGAGTCTTGGATTATCTCTCATTTGGATGTAATTTAATATATTCATGTGTCTCTTTACGTTAATAGTGTATTGGGAACCGCTCAACTCTTTATATTGTTATTATTTATATATTATATTTTTATATTTAATTAAATAGAATAGTATTGTTCTATCGAAATAGAATATTTTTTTTTTCATATTCGATATAAGAAATAAAAAAAAAACTCATTTTACGTGTCTTGTATAGGTGTACAAGGAACTAATTAAGTTGAATTTGACGTATCCCGTACTTGATTCCAAGATTTAATCAAGTCAATTTTAAATCTAACTTGTTATGTAATCCGACCAAACCCATTAAGTTGCGAATTCAATAAGGATAAGACTAAATAAATACGAGCTCGGATTGATCTCAAGATGAGTTACCAAATAGTAATCTTTAAACATTTTTTTAGAAGAAAAAAATGTAACATAAAGTAACTTGCCAATGCATTCAAGAGTAGTGATTCGTAATACTGTTTTACAAACAATAAGTTATTAAATTAACTATCTAATTAGTAAACTTTTTAAATAAAGTGAATTAATAATAACATAAAATAATCATTTATCTTTAAAGTAATTTGAGACAAGATGAACAATCTAAAATAAACCGAATTGAATTTTTTTTTTATCTTATTTTTATTTTTTGAGAATTGATCAAATCCAATCCATTACTTACGAATGAAGTCAAAATTGCGAGACAGACTAAATCCTATACACCCATAGTGTTTTATACACAATTCCATCCACTTTATCTTTAATCTTTGGTCCTTTATATTTGAGGTATATATATCGGTGATAATAAACTTTCGTAAATTTATACTCTCTTACTTTTATTTCAATCAGTAAAAGTGAAATTCATTTACTGTATATGGTTAAGGTTATAATAATATCTCTTCTATAATGCATCTTATGAACCACATATACATTTCCGGTATAATAAATTAAAAAACTAAATGAGTAATTTAACCTAAACCAAACTAATAATCATGTATTAATAGTCTTAAGTTGAAGTCACAACATACATTTTCAGTATTATAAGTTTTTATGTGGTAACAAAAGTAGGGTCTAAGTTGAATTTTATTTTGGTTGGTGGTTTCCGAACTAGATTTTGGCTATGTTTAGTTCATTTTCTTCTTGTCACTGTATTGGGGTCATAATTTTATTAACGAAATATAATTTTTTTTAGATGCAGGATGTGTTTTTGCTCTCATTAGTGATATTTGGTACTGTATTACATTTATGTTTTGAAGTATGTCTTTCGTTTATATATATATATATATATATGTGTGTTTTTCGAACTATTTGGTTGTAATATATTAATATTTCAAAGTATGTCTTTTGAAAGTTGTATTGCATTGATATTTTAAAATACATGAGATCTTGCAAGACATTAACTTTTAAGTAGTAATTGTAATTTGTAAGTAAATTACTAACTTACAAATACTTTATATTTTAATTGATATAAAAATTATTACTAGTTAAAGATGTTCTTTTATATTGTTTTATATTTTTAAGTTAATTAAACGATTAGTTTTAACAAATACATTAATTAACTTATTAATATTATATATCATTTTTTTATATCATTTATTAAAGTAAGTGATTTTCATATATATCTATTTTTTTTTTTGTGTTTTTCTGTTATTTTGTTAATAACAAAGTATATCATTGTTTAGTTTACCCTTTTTTGTTATGGTCTTTATTTTGTTCAGATTGACATATCAAATATAAACACATTTAAACAATGACTTTAATCAACATCTTCAATATTTTAAATTTGGAGGCCTATTTATTTTGTAGGCATTTTGTTGTTTTTATGTTTTTTAATTTGAGTGCTGTGAACTAATTCGTTCGTATAATAATTTTTTTCAATGTTTAACGGATTTATATTGTTATAAAATAATTTATTTTTATATTTAATGAATGAATATTATTTTTTTTAGTAAAAAAAATAGTGTGTCAATATAATATGTCACATTATTGATTCTTAAAAAAACACCAATAGTTCATTATTTTTTCAAATTTTTTGTTTAAATTTCAATTGCATGCAAGTTTGAGTTTTTTATACGCGAGGCCCAAAAATCAGATAATTTAGACCGGAGTCGTACTATCAATAATTGATGACTGGGCCATGCATGCAGTGTAGATGCATATAATTAATTATGGAAAAATAACATATTAACACCTGTTCCATATTATTGATATTTCCCATCAACCTGGCCTTTTCTTGATTAATTTCATGTTTGTTCACACAAGCAATAGAATACTGTGTTAAGAAAGATAGAATTTCCTACTTCGATATGTTTTCGAGAGCTAAAGCTTAAAAACGTCTTTTGAGCTGATTAAGGGCGTATTTGTTACGGTTTTTTCATAAATAAAATATATTTTTTTTAAATAACTATTTTAAAATTTTGTATATATTTATTACAACTTTTTAAAAAATAATCTAAAAACTGAATTTATGAGAGACTGTATTTAGTAATTTATATACAGAATATTTTTTTAATGTGATTTTTTATTATAATAGACAAATACAAAATAGTTTCTTATTTTTTTTAGTTATGTAAAAGATAATCTCTAAATTATAAAATACTAAAATTGCTATTTTTGAAATTTATTATAAAGGACCCTAATTTTTGTAGTATAAGTTGAAATTAGATTTAAGATTTATGCTAGTTGAACGCTTAAAAAAGGAATATAAATTTTATTACAATACATTAACATTATATAAAAATAATACTACACAGAAAAATTCGTTCACGCTATTTTCTTTTGTAAATACTCAACTTAGACTTAACTATAAACAAAAGCACTAAATAATATCGATTACAAAAACACTAAATAATAACTAATTAAAAATGTTAGTTAATCTTATTATTTAATTTCTCAATGAAAAAAGTAGAACTAACTAAGAACAAAGAACTTCGTGAAAACAGAAGATAATCTATCTCATCGTACTTAAAAACAAAAATCAAAATATATTTAGATTAAATTTATCTTGATCAAGGTAGGTGATGGCTAATTGGCTATAGGCGTTCAGCCCAATCGCACAACACTTCACTGACGAAAATACTCTAATTTTCTTTTTTATAATACAAATATACAATAAAACGAGAGTAAATTTTTTTTTTGAGTTAAATATATTTTTAGTCGTTACAAAATTATGACATTTCAAGTTTAATTTATAAATTTTTTTTATTCACTTTTAGTTTTTATTTTGATTTTACAAAAACTTTTATTAATGATTAAAAATATCAATTTTTACAAAAACTTTTCAAAATAGAGATTAAAAGTGAATGAGAAAATTTTAAGAATTAAAAAGTTGAGAATTTTTTAATAGAAAGTAAAAATAATATTTTACAGAGATTAAAAATTTATTTTACTTTTTTAATAATTAAAAGAGAAAAAAGATTAATCACTAACAATGTAAACTAATTTTACATTGTTAGGTTACATGGGGTATGTTATACCACATGATTGTTCATCAATCATTAACAATACAATCAATGGTTCACATTAATTAACTGTATAAATCTATTCACATCGTGAATGGTATCCATTAAACTCTTATTAAAATTACATTTTATTTTTATTAAGAATTCAATTTTTAAAATTAAAATATAATTTCTAAAATATTGAAGACAACTTTGAATATTTGATATTAACTTTTAATTATATTTGTTATCGAAGGAGGTACTCTTTATCACATTATCTTGAAACATTTTATCGAAAATGTCATCACTCACACATGAGGATAATTAACTTTCTAGTCTTTTTCTCTCAAAAATAAAGAAAGGTAAAACGAGTTGAATATGTTGGGCCAACTCATTTTTCTACCATTTTAAGTGAGTTCGGCTGAAGATTTGAACTTGTTTACTTAAGTTGGCTTGTCCTATTTAATCCATTGAAAAAGCGGGGCGACGAAGCAAATGGGTTGGCACGTTGGGCCAAATTGAAAATAATTGCTATTTTTTATTTTATTTTAGTTTGTTAGTTTTTATTTTTATTTTTTTTAACTAACTCAAACAAACTTAGTGATCCATTGATTTATTCAATCAATTAAAATCCCCAACTCAAATTTAAAAAGCTAATGAGGATAAAAAAAAACTGAGAAACCATATAATCTATAGAGAGTTAAATTTTAAAATTAATTATAATAGATTTTTTAAATTTTATATTTATTAGTATATTGTAACAATAAATAAATTGTAATAAATTTGTTGGAATTGTTTAATATTGATTAATTTGTTTTGAGATTTTTTATGCTAATTACAATTTGTATTACTTATAGTTATATTTATTATTTTTATAAAATATTCAAATAAAAAGTGTGTGTTCGATGTTCGTCCACTCGCCACGTGACAGTGTAAAGCAGTACTTTTGACTAATCCACGTAATTTTGTCCCTGAATTTTAGTGGGATAATCATAGGGGAGACCGAGGAGTACCCTTTTGCCTTCCCTATCCATAATCGTAAATTTGCTATATTTTGTCCTAAAACGAGATACTTAAATTTGGAGTTTCTTTCAAAGCTAGGTTCCATACTAAAGTTCTATGCATATTTGGTTTCATCAACACTCTTGATTCTTATGATTTTTTTACATTCAATGCAAATGATGTTTTTCATTTCTTCGCTTGCTTGTGATTTTCCTTTTATTTGATATTTTAATAAAACTTGAGTTTTATGCCCGTAATTTGCTGCATGTTTGTTGTTTTTCTTCGTATAAGTTGATGTTTGGAGCTGTTGTTAGAAACACTTGAAATAACTTGTGAGAAGAAAATAATTTGGTTTATCTATTTGTTTGGTTCTTATTAACAAGTGGTGTGGACTCCTTCAAAATGTGACCCTGTGTGTGAAGTCATATATGAATTTCTTGAAGAAATTAATGCCAGGCAGTAAATCCCCTGTTACGGCCAGATCAAATTCAGGGAATTATTCTTAATTGTTAGAGCATATGCTAATGTCTTTGCTTTTTGTACCTCTTTAATGGTAGGAACTTGGAACTTACATATATGTAATATAATAGTATAATAATAGCTCTGAAATTTACCTAGAGTAACAATCACTAAGGTTTGATGCTGATCCACCTAATAATTGTTTCTGCTTCCGTTGAATTTTGCATATTTGATTTGTTAACACAAGTGGCGGTGGCCTAACTTGAAAAATAATAATTGAAAAATTAATATGTATAGTCTTAATTTTTATTTAGATATATCAACTTTTCAACTATTATTTTTGTTTATATTTTTTTTTATCATATTTATTAAATTACTAGAAGGAAAACACAATTCTCACATTTGTTTTTGGTTACTATAAATTTAGGCTGAAAAGTTGATGTCTTAATCTAAAATACTAACAAAATTGAAATTGCATATTATCAAATCTAATACATGCATTTTTATCACTATATCAAACTAATTATAATAAGATACTTGATACCCCTTAAACTCAAATATAAGAAAGAAGAACAAATTCATAATTAGTGGACTAAAATATAAATAAAATATTATTATTATTTATATTTTTACTTAGTCAAAGTTCTTTAGTTAGTTCTTAACTATTTTGTAGTCATTGTGTTAGGAGGTTAAGTTTGTTAACTAAATTTGTTATTTTCCCTTCTATATAAATATGTGATCTCTATTGTATATTCTTTAACTCTTTCATAATAATAATTATAATTGAAGAGGTATATTTAACGTATTTGCCTTCCAATTATCATAAGATAATAAAAATTAATTTTCATCATATTTAATTTAATGATATTACTATCAAAATATATTTTAACATAATAAGTTTTCATACAAAATTAACTAAAAAGTAGGTGTATTCTAAAAAATGTAACTAATTTTTTATTACGTCAATGAAATTAAAAGTTGTTAACAATTATTCTTAATATATTATAAATCGTTATTCTTAATTTATGTGCAATTAGTTATTTTTATTTATGATTGAATCTATAAGTAGTTATGATGTATAGGTATGGTTGGTATTGAATATTGATATTGGTACAAAATAGGATATTTTATAAAAAATCTTTGGGTACATCAATATTTTTTTTAATATAATTTAATTAAAAGAAAATTAAATTGTTTAATTTACGATACAAATTCACAATAAAAATTTAAAAAATAATAAATTGTATTCGCTTATACCAATAAATTAACTCAAATACACAAAAACTAATATATTAATATATATGAATATCATTAATCTCACTCGTAATAAAATAATGTGAAAAAATAGAATACTACGAATACAATATGAGTATCGGTATCGGATAAGTATGCGATATATATACTTTATCATTTTATAAATTGATTTAATTGCTGTTTTAGTCTCCTTATTTTTACACGTTTTAAATTACATAACATACGATATGGTGATATATAATGATTAAGAAACATGAAATTAGAATAAAACATTGTAAAAATTAACTTTCTACTTCATAAGTTTTTCATATTTGTAATTTAATCAATGATACGTGAATAGTTAATGCATCTAGATGATTTTATATAATAAAATTGTATATCACGTAATTTAAAATATGTCAAATCATTATTTTTTAGTTCAAAAATCCAAGTGAATTATCAAAACTGTCAACTTTTAAAATAAAAAAATCAATTTGGTGAATTAATATAAAAAAAAGACCAAAATCACAATTAATCTTTATAAATTATAAGTATTCATGTTTCATAGAGAAGTAGTATCGGATGTTTACTCGTTTAATTTTTAAAACAACTACATATATTATATATGGTATAGTATGTAGCAAAATAGTAGATGTATTTGATAATATATAAACTTAATTTCACTTTTTATCTCTTATTTTATACATTCACAAAAATAGTTTCTTTATTTAAAGTAGAATTTTTTTTAAGTGGCTAATTTATCTGCAAAATAAGAGATAATTATTATAATAATATAAATTTATCTATAAAATAAGAGATAATTATTAAAATAATATAAGACGTTATTTGTTTTGCCACAACTACTCAACCGCATTTTTTTTCTCTCTTCAATTTAATATATTTCATTTTATTTATCAATAGTATTTTGTTTCTTAAAATATTTTAATTATTTTTAATTTATTAAATAATAAATAATTTAATTGTTAAAATAAGAGAAAAAAATAAAAAAATGTAGAATCGCATGTACGAAATCCAACCTCCAACTATATAGAAAAAAAAGAAGTAAAAAAAAAAGTATCGTTCGTGTAGTCGCCTCAGGTGAAAAAAAGTAAGGTTTTAGTATATATTTATAAGATGGGATATTTTGGTAACTTAAAAATAAAAAAAGGAATATTTAAATACTTAACCATGAAATAGAAGATAAAATAACAATTAAATCTATTATCTATCCATCAATGTTTGCTGCTCGTAAACGTGGGGTTAATTGACGCCAAATCTTCAACTAAAACACGCAAACAAAAATGAAAGGGCATACGAAATAATTAAGACTAGTAATAATTAATAAAAATCTTAATGAATTGGAAGTGCATTAAAAATTATGAGTTTCGACCAAGATTACAACAATAATTGAGTAACTAAAAAGTTTAATTTTAATATTAAGAAACTATTTTCATAAAATTGAGGATGGAAAATACAATTAAACTTAAATCAACTTTTTACGGGCAGATATGTATAAAAAACATATTATCTATGAATTTTCATCTGAAATTATATCCCCACGTAGCAGATATTTCCGCAACAAAATTATAGCTGTACAACGCCGAAAAATTTCTTGCTAATATTCTGGTAAGTAATTCCGCAGAAAAGTCATTTTTATGACAAATAATTTGATCGTTCATTTAAATATAAATCAATTACACTTCGTTTAAAAGCATGTAAAAATATTTTTAGTTAATTAAAAATACATTTTAAAGTATATAGTATTACCCTTTAATTGTGTTATTTAGAAATTAGAACAAATATTAAAGATTAAATTTCAATGTTCACAAACCATAAGAAAGTATTAATTAAAACATGATTCAAAAATTAAACTAAAAATTTAAATAAGTATATAACATAACCAAATCACATTACATATATAGAAACAAATCATAGTCAAATGATCACTGACAAAGTTGTCATCACCACTAGCTTCACCACGGTTTGCAAGGGTTGCAACTTTATACTTTGATCCCTTACGAAGTGACTCTGCCACCCTCAACACTTCATCCATGTTCCTCCCAGTTGTTGCATGTACAAAAAACCCAGCTTAATCTACAATAAATAAATTAAATAAGCCATCATTAATTAGAGAGGAAAAAACGCTAAAAAATTAATTTAGTTAAAAAGATATTTGCTTTGCACCTTTTTATCTGGCCCCCACTATATCAAGAGCCCCTAATGGTTGATTTCCATTGGAGTATTTCTCATCAGGAGCCTCAAAGTAAAACTACAACCAATCATTTTTCAGGAAAGATTAATGAAATTGTAAGGCAATTACATTGGATAACATCTCCATGGATAAAGAGAAGCCTCAAGCAGAGGTTTTTCATTTGCAGACCTGCACAAATAAAATCCTGGAAACAACATTTCCAATCATGAATCTTATTTCTTCTTCTTTCATAAGAAAATGTCGAGTCAATTTAGTAAAAGGTAAGCATAGCACAACAAATAATGAAGAAGAAAAAATGTTTAAAAGAACTTACATGGATATTAAAGAGAATTTCCACTACTTTTTTTAAAGGGAAGAGAATTGCGATTACTAAAATAGCATATCCTTAATAATATGAAGGAAACTCATACCGAAGATGTGTTGCTGCAAATACACAAAAGATGATAAGTGGATCAATAATCAGTGACAACGCCAAAAGCCGACAATTGTTCATTAAAAACAAAAACAAATATAAAATTAGCAAAAACAATAAAACATTTAAATATTATTTGAACATAATTTTTGACACAAATACACTATGACCCACATTTATGGAAGAAGAGAGAGATGGAGGGAGTATGACCCATATATAAAAAATAAATACTGTATTTGTGTCAAAAAATGTGTTCAAATAACATTTCTCTTTACAAAATGCTACATCATTAAAAAAAAAAAAAAAGTATCAGCGATTGGAAAACAAAGTTGAAAATACTTAAATCAAATAACAATAATTCATGCCCTAGATAGTTTGTCTTTGTTTTATTCATCGGATATAGTAAAGCTTATCATCACTATGTTTTCTTCCTAAAATCATGTTCTCTTAGCATTGCCTTCAACAACATAACCTGCTCAACACATCAACAAATATGACAGAAAAAAATAAGAAAGAAAAACAACATTTAATGGGAAGATTAAACTAACCAAATAATTATTAAAATGGATTCACCTTTGGATACAAACAAATGAGTAGAAATGAAACAGAGTATGGAAATTGAGAATCAATGGGTACAACAATTCTTTAATCAAGTCAATATATCTTGACACTTGATAATTTCAATTAAGAAAAGCATAAGTAAAAAGCTTGACAGACCAAGCTTTTAATAACTTGATAATTTCATTTTTCTACAACTGAAAATTTATAACATTAAAATTTAAAACAGTTGTGGCTGCATCAGTTTTATGCAAACATTTCTATCATCTTGAGATCCAAAATTAGCATTAGCTGGTTCAAGAGCCTCTTCATCTCCATTTGAAAGAATCTCCTTATCATACAATGACCTACAAAAAGAAAGGGGAATTTCATCTATCAGAAATTACCAATAATAGAAAAAAAATTGAAAAAACTACACCAACAATAAAAGAAAAGCAAACTACAAACAATAACCAGAACAAAGTTTCAAAGAGAATATAAAAAATGAAGTCTGGAAATTTGCGAAAGTTTGTTTTTATTTTCTTTATATTATTATTATATAGTTTTCTTTTAATATTGTTTCACATATGTTTTTATATTGTCAGAAAAAATTAACTACATTTTTTTAGATAAAATGGATAATTTTTTCACGGTAGGATTTTGTAACTTTCAAGGGCGAAAGTCCGCAAGTAAATGTGCAGAAAAAAGTTAAAGTTTTGCAACGGATAAAAAGTCAAAATCGGAGCAAATAAAAAACTTACCTGTGGAATTTGTTTCCGCCAGAATTTTCCTGTTGTAACAAGAATTGATAGCAAAATCTTTAGGTATTACCTGTGGAAGATTCGCAGGTAAAATGCAGTAGTGTGCCCCATGCCACTCTCTCTCGAAGGTTCGGAATATCAGGCAACAACATTTTCTTTGTAAATTTTTTTTACTTCTTTTGGTCACTGGATCGTTCCAAGTGTGTCATAATAAAAGGTTATAAACTTTAATTCACAGTGATCTTGCTATACAAAAATGCAATTCAGACATAAAAATTATGTTATTAGAAATTCTTAAATTTTATCTCTAACTGTTAAAACTCGATTATTAGGTTGAAAATTTTATATTAAATTTGAATATGAAATATCTCAATGGTATGAATTTATAGTAATATTTACAATATTTTTTTTATGATCTCGAAAAAATATCTTTTTTAAAACTTAAAAGGTATGAAATAGAAGTGCAAAAAATAAAACAATTTTTTTAGTTACACTTTTTTTCTTTTCCAATTACACTCCTATAGGCCAAGTAAATTCAATTCACATGTTTAAGTAAATTTAATTTAATATGTATACATAAATTTTAAATAACTTATTTAGATATATTTGGAAAAAACGTGAATGTGATCAACAACTGAAAGTAAAAACGAGTTACTTGCCGCTTCACTCGAGCGCATTGTATTGTGACACAATTTAATATCAAAAACTGCCAAATTTTAAGCCTTGAAATACTATGGTTTTTTCAATTGAGGGAAATTTCCCTGTAGTTTCGTCTTGTGTAGTAACAAAATGTAAATACATGGATCATTAAACTATCCTAATTATAATTTTCCATTTTTAACAAAAACAGCTAATCCCACATGGAATTATTGGTTAGGAAAAAGGTTTAAGATTCTCATAATATTCTTTTATACACAAACCTAAAGCCAATGAACACAATTGTTTCTTTTAAGGAGTGCTTGAGCCTTGAGCCAGCCTATCATAAGTATCAACTTCGCGCTGTCTTTTTGTTCTTATTGAATAATATCTCCAAAAAAATTACATGTATGTATTTTCGTCTTTTTTTTAATAACTTTGGACTAATTTTTTCATTCAATTTTAAATCAAATACATATAAGTTTTTTATTTATATTTTATTATAAAGTTTTTATAATAACTTTGGACTAATTTTAATCGCAGAAAAAGATGTATGTATTTCATTCAATTTTAAATCAAATACATATAAGTTTTTTATTTATATTTTATTATAAAGAGAGTACTAAAATAATTTTGATTTTATTTCCTTAAATCAAATTTCCTTCTTATGTTGACCAAAAACAAAATTTATATTTCCTATTTAAACTCCATGCCAAAAAAGAAAAGAAAAATAAATAAAGTTGTTGTATTTAATTGGTTTACAACTAAGACAAATTATTTAAAAGAACACAAATTTAAATCTAAATCAGAAATAATTTTTTATTATATTTTATTTATCTTTCTGTCAAATTTCAAATTATAAAAAGTTATTATTTTTTGAAATTGGAGAATTAAGAAGAAAAAAAATGGTAATATCACTACAACATTCAAGAACTTTTGAGAATTCATCTCCATTTTCCGAAGATATTTTAGAGTTTGATAAGCAAAAAAATGAACAAAATTTCCTCTATTTACATTGAAAATGACAGGAAAAGTATAAAAGAAGATAATCTAACAGTAAAGTCATGACTGTCATCAGTTTCAAACTGTGAACACATGGAACATATGACAGATCCATGAATGAATCAAAGACCCTTTGTTATAAATCACAGTATTATTTTTGAACATTAGTCACAGTAACAGAAAAAAACAGACACGCTTTAATTTCCTGAGAGTCTAAACTAAAGAAAAAGTGAATAAATTTAACCAGAGATAGAAGAGAAGCAACTTTCTGATCGAATCAACGGTGAAGAACGAACAGAATCAACAGCTGGAAGAACACCGGTAGAATTCGATCGGAGAGGTCTGGGTCTTCTGGGAGAATCCAAACTCCGACGAAGAATTCGACTCATAACAATAATAGGGTGTTCTGTTTTATTCATAACAGTAGATGATGATCTAAACTCAGTGCAGAAACTGATGTGGCGATTAAGCGCTTCTTCAACAGTGATAAGTCTCTCTGATCTAACAACTTCATCTTTAACAGCTTCAACACATAGACCACAAAGCCATCTACCTTGGTATCTCTGACGCACTTTTGAGATGTATGCAGGGGTGCATTCCTCTGTGAAACTGCATGAGTCGCATTTTACACATTCAACTTCTACTTGATTAACGGTTTTGACAATAGTAGTGCTCACTGTGGAAGTTGGAGTCTGTGGTTCTGAACCTGAAATTGCCATTATTTGAAGGATGAAAATGTATGTATGAATGTATCTCTCTGTTTGAGGGTGTAATGATATAAAGAGAGGGGCAGGGGAGAGTCAGCACATATTTATGTTATAAACTTATATTTGGAAAATGTTGTTACATAGTAATCACATAATCATAATAATAATATTCCGTCAAAATAATAATAATATGTAGCAAAATTATAATAATAATTTGTAGCAAAATCATTATAATAATAATTATCTATATACTATATATAAAAAAATACAAGGATTTGGTCAGACTTTTTCTTCTAATTTTACTTTTTTTATTTATAATGTTACCATTTTTTATTCAATTAAATAAGTGAATTTTTTAAATATCTATACATATGTATAAAAAGATATTCAATTTTGGTGTAATATTTTTTATCTTTTAAATTTATCTTTCTTTTAGACTATTTTATTTACGATTTGTCTTTCTTTATCAATTAAATAAATAGTTTTTTAAATAGTTGAATAAAATTTTATTATTTATATTAATGTTGTCGAAAAAAGCCGACAAAGAGGTACTTCAAATAATAATAATGATAGATATTAAAAGTTACTCCAACTAATAATTTATTATAGATATTAAATTTTACAAATTTATCATTAAATATTTTTATATAGTTATCGTAGCGATCATATATATTAATAAATACCAAACATTTTTTATATCATATCACTAGTTATAAAATTTTATAATATTTTACTTATATTTAAAAAATATATATATTACAAGTTAATTTCAACTTATTTAATAAAATATCAGATATTTAAAAAAAATTATGAATATTTACGTATTTGATTTTAGTCAATAAAAGCTATTAATATAATAATTAAATAAATGAAATCTAATAATAATAATGGTGGTGGTGGTGTTGGAATGGAATAGACCCGAGTCAGTGATGAGTTGGGAGCTTCAGGATACTGTTTATGAGACACATGTCGCCGTGCGAATATGACAGCATGGAAATGTGGAAAACTAATGGTTGGGTGGTATGGTAGTAGATCGCTGTCTTCTGTTTGATTTGAGGCTGTTCATCCAAATCTTCAACCATTAAAGTTTTTCCTAATAAACCAATAGAAAATAATATATTGCAAAAATAACGGATTTGTTCCCTGTTTCTTTCCTGCTTCACTCCAAACTAGTGCCACCTCACTCCTCACTCCTTAGTGCTCTCACAAATTTGGTAATTGGTAATACACGTCTATAAATTAGGTATGTTCTATTTTATCCTAGGTGGAATGAATTTGATGCCTACATCCAAATGCGAATCTAATTTTAATAAAATTCGATGGACTGTTTCTTTGGATTGACAATTAATTTAGTGAAATTACCTAACATTGTAATTTTTTTTGTTGCAATTTCTAATTATAAATTTTGTCAAAATCATAATAATAAAATTTAATGACAATTAATAGTGTATAATAATTTTACACCGTTGTTCCATGAAAATTCATTATATTGTCATTTATGTTTGTTTAATAATTAACTTCTAAAAATAATTACTTTTTCCTTAAATTTTATTAGACAGTAAAATTGTTAGTATATTTTTTTATTTCTAAATAAGATAACGTGATTTTGTCAAACTCACTATTAATTGAAATATTTTTTAAAAAATATAATATAAATAAATACATTATTAATTTCACGAAAATGTTTGATTTTGTTGATAACCTTTTATTTCTTAAAAATATGTAGAGATGAATTTTTCAACCACATGACATTATTGTAAAAAAAAATGACATTATAGAGCTTTTCCAGAGTGTTTCCGGATTGGTTTGAATAAGTTATGAGACACATGCATATTTGATATAAAAATTAAATTATTTATAATTCGATTGATATATTTAAAAAAAGTTGGGTTGATATGAATTAATGTGATTTGAATTAAATCAATTTTTTATTGATTCAAATTACATTTATGAATAAAACTATTTTAATACTAATATTATTAAAAAAATTGACAAGTTTGAATTAAAATATAACATATAATATACTTAACATTACAAAATATTATTAGTTGATTTCGTTTTAAACATATGAAATAATAATAAAAATATATTCCATTAGATAAAGAAATATCATTTAAAAAAATTATAACTAATAAATTTTAGATTAATTCAATATCTCATATTAATAAAAAAATAAAATTTTAGAATTTATATTTGTGGTTTATTTTAATTTTGAAAAAGTAATTCAAAATTCGATGGGATTCATGCGTTTTTTTTCAAAAAAAATATTCAAACACATTTAATGAGATTCAATTTTATGCAATTTTTATTTTTCAGTCTCTTTAGAGTTTTTATTTAAATCAGGTTAGAAGCGAACCCCTTCATTTTTAAGTTACTTGTGTGTATTATGTATATTCTCCCATATATTTTTTAGCCATTGATTGATCATAAACATTGATGAGTGTTATTAGCTAACTTGTAGGCAATAATTGTTTTATTTTGACACGTGAAAAACAGCTAATTGTCCAAATGCGCTTTATGTCTCTTTAAGATTGACGTAGTTGTGCAATCAAGCGAGCGTTTGTGGTACCAAATTTACTTAACTAACAATGGCTTCCAAGCTGTTAATTGCTATTGATTTGATCTATTTTTTTTGGTACCATCAGAAATAAAGACGGAGCTATTGACTGACGTGTCATATGCTAACTCAGCGCTTTGCACATTTTATTTGTATATAATATCAAAAAAATTGATATTGTATATCATGTTCTGAAAAAGGTTAAAAAAATTAAAATTCTCACTTAGCTAGGCAAAAGTGCTACATATATCTAGTACACGATTCTCACTTACATTACACTAGTTTGGACATTGAAATGTGACAAGGCTAATGTTATTTAGTATTATAAAGATTATCGACCATGCAGGGTTTGTTCAAGATTATTAAAGATAGTGTCAGAAGTTTTAGTTTTAAAATTGAGAATAATCTCTGACTCTTTTAGACTGACAAAATAACAGCTTTGTTATTACTTTGTCTCTAACTAGATTTTACCAAAAGACAATTTAATTTGCTTAGTTTTGTTCATCTTAAATGTGAAAATACTTTAAAAATGCCTTAAAAAATAATTCAACCTGATTGTGGTTACATTACAAATATTTATATTGCAGTAAAATATTGATAAGTTAAAAAAGAATTCAAGGTGGTTGTGATTACATTACAAATATTTATATTAGAGTAAAACATTGATATGTGTTGTTGACGAGACCTCAATGGCAATTGTGATCCCGTTACATAAGTTTCTAAAATTGTTATATTGTGCAATCACATAAAGTTAGCCATGTGCAAGTTTTTCCATTTGAGTAACTAGATATGGAGGTTGTGGTATCATCTTCACAATATCAGAAAACTTGAGAGTTAAGACTTGCATTGCATCCACAAATAAAGAGTAAGGAAGGATGTAATGTATCTGTAACCATAATAAGGGAATCTTTTTTTTCCTTTGTATTGTGACCATACACGACTACAAATGATGCATCAAAGGGTGGTGCCTTTTGATATACATGCATAAATGTTACTAATTTCAATACTTTTTGCACCTAGTTTGGAGACAAAAATATTGAAATGGTACGTCTCTCATGATTCATAAGCAACTGCACAAGTCTTTTTCAACATTAGTATTTTAGGAAGAGTCAAAATATGGTCCTAGAGATTGCTTATTCAATTGGTTGATAAATTGAAAGACAAGCGACCACCAGTTCATGTGGTTGGTTTGTTTGGTCCCATCACTGCATGCAACAAACAATGTTAGTCATCATATTCAAATGGTTTGTTTGTGGAAACCAAGTTAACAAGTAAGTAATCAGTTCTTTTAGCAGATGTTATTATTAGTAGAGTGTACTTGAATGTCGCTAGTTGTGATTTGTAGATCTTTCAAATATTATCATCAATTTTGACATCGTAGAGTCTGTGTATTTAGTTCCGTCAAAGTGGATAAAGAAGAGAAAGTTTGAAAACTAACTTTTAAATTTTATTTCAGTGGATCTTTAGTTTCACTAACACAATTTTATAAATATTTGATTAGATCTAAATTCAATCCAAATAGAACTCTTATTAATAATCATAAAATTAACAGCCATTTGTCCTAAATAATCCATGTTTCATCAGCGGAGCGGTGATACTCTGTCCAATAATGAAAATTTGTTTTATATAGTGTGAAATTTAGAAGCAAACATATACATACTAGTATGATATGATGAGATTCTTATACTAATTTAATCGTCACGATTTGTTAATGATTAGTTTAAAAGCAGTGTTTTATTATTATTCTATATTGGTATCTATCCAATGTCTAGTCATACTAATAAATAAGTGAGTTTAGTTGAAATATGGCCACCCCATAGTTTGAAGAAAATTTTATAGATAATTTTGATCATGCAAGTAATTAAAATTTATTAAGAAAAATATATTTGTATTAAAAAAATTTGAAAAAGAAATAATTATTAAAGGATAATTGTGGTTTGTGTGATTAATAATTATTAAAGAATAATTTTGGTTTTTGTGATTTGATATATATTAATTGGATTGTAATTTTGGGTTCTATGATATATGTATTTTATAAATTGAATTATTTTTATGAGTTGAATTCTGGTTGTTGGTTATTATTGTCGATTGATATGTGTATACGGACTAAAATTTATTTTATTAATCTTTTTTAATTATTAAAATTACACTTTTTTTATTAAGCTCAGTTTTTAATATTAGAATAGGACATCCAAAATATGTAGTACACCATGAATCAAATATATCAATTTTTGTACACCAAATTATAATCTAAATGTTTATTATTTTTTAACTAATTTTTAATTATTAAAAATGTCAAACCAAATTTTGATTTACTACATCTCTTCAATATATTTTTATAAATTTTCAACTTAAAATTCTTATATACAATACAATATTACATTTTTTTATTATTTATTAAAATTTTAAAAATTTAATTACTCAATATTTAATTCAAGATCCGCGGATCATAAAACTTGAAAATTAAAACAAGTAAAGCATTATCTTAATTGGTTAGTTTCTTCAATATAATATGCTTAGATAAAGCATAGATCCAGATAAATTAGTTAACTAGATAGTAGTATAATAACTTGAGAAGAATTGATGGTTAGATATAATGAAATATGATTGTCCACCAAGTTAACTTTCCCAATTGAATAGCGAGTTGTTGAGAGAAGAGGAACAAAATCAAATTTTAGATTAAGATAAATTAGTTATTTCTCCTAAAATAGAATCTACAAGTTTATTAAATTAGATTCAAAATCATGGTATTAATTTTACTTAATACAATTTTATAATTTATTTTAAAGTTGAATTGCTGTGCATTTTAGGTATAAATAGTTTTACACTTCATCACATCACTGTTATTTTGTTATTTATAAGTTTGAATTTTGAAGTAAATTTAATAAAAGTCAATTTTTTTTAATAATCCGGTAATTGTGATTATCTAACAATATAAAAAACTTTACACTATTCGTGTATATAAATTAAATTTTTTATTTTAATCCTTACATTATTTTCGTTTCATTTTGGTCCCATTAAATTTTTTTGCTTTCTATTTTATTTCCTTAAATTACAAACATTAACACTGACTTCGATATCTTAAGTTACAATTATTAAATATTTGGACTCATCTATGAGTGACTAATAATTTTAAGTTACGAAACTAAAATGTTTAATAGTTATAACTTAAGAGATTAAAATATCTAAGTTTGTAACTTAGGAGAGTAAAAGTATAATTTCCCCTATTAAATTACAAACATTTTTAAAAAATTAAAAATAAAGGTTTTCTAAAGAATTAAAGAATTCACTAGTGTAATTAATGGTTGTTAGAACGGTTCCTATGTACATGTTAGATCGGTTACTTGTCCGACCTAACATCAAATGTTGTAATAAATAGTCAATTATAAAATCGGCTAACATGATAGATGTAACAAGTCAAATTCAAAATTGATTTATTATATCGGTTAAATTTGAACCAATATAACAAATTATATTCAAAATTGATTTATTATATCGATGAGTCAACCAATTTAAATAATTAACTTTTGAAAATTTTCTTCTTCATAACTTTCACTCCTCACATGTGCATAATCAGAGTTTTACATATTACCATATTAACTAAAATTTTTCATTCAACCATGAGACACAAAACTTCATATGAAGCTTTACATTTAAAAATCAATGATAATGAGTCATAAAAATCTTACAAAATCAAAGTTATCAAACTCAGAGCTACATTATCATTACTACTTGTTTAAAAAAAATACATTATCTTTTATTAACAGTCTAAGTATACTAAAATGATACAAATGCTTCAAGCATTTTCAATTAGTTCAAGAATCAAGTTTGCACAACGTTGTCGGACGTTCATCATTTCATCATCTTCGAATGGTTTTGAGTCTCCAAATATTTGAATTATAAACATTGAAATAACAAGATTATCTGAATTATGTGACCATAAAAATCATAAGTAGTTAATTAATACTAACTTTGAAAAAATCTATCACATACCTGCATCCATGAATCAACGAGACCACTATATACAATGTTCAACATATGTATTTACGCTTAATGCAAATCCAAGGAGGTAGGTTGTAGATAACTAGTAGAACGGGCCATGAACAATGGTTACTATTTAAGTTTCCATATGGATTCATTCCATCTGTAGCAAGTCCAAGCCTAAGGTTCCTTGGCTCATTTTCAAACTCCGGGTACAAATCATCATTTTTCATCCATTGCAAAGAATCAGCTGGATGACGGAGTTGTCCATCACGCTTCCTCTCATCAGCATGCCATCTTACATTCTTTGCATCATTTTTATTAGCAAACAATCGTTTGAACCTTGGAACTATTGGAAGATACCATAACACCTTCGCAGGAGGCCTATTTGAGCTTTCTTCATAAATGGAATCACCATCTTGTTGAGAAAAAATCTCTTTTAATGATAACAAAATTATCTTAAGATTATGATTACACTAATGCGTGCATTTAAGTTTTGTACTAAGAAAGGAACATGATCCAAAGATCGCAACCTCCTGTCCAGAAGAATGAATGCATGCATGAAACAAAGCCGTTAAATCTATAAAGAAAATCTGAAGTTAAAACACCAGAAGCAGAACATCTAGGAAACCAGAAGCAGAACATCTGGAAAACACCAGAAGCAGAACATCTGGGAAACCAGAAGCAGAACATCTGGAACAGAAAACCAGAAGCTAAAGCAGAAAACCTGAGAGTTGAAAACACCAGATAATGCATCCAGAAGATACCAGAGGATGCATCCTGAAATCACCAGAGGATATCGTTGCTGGCCCATATCAGAAGGAAACAAAGTTAAAAGGAGACATGGACCATACCAGAAGGAAGCCTGCCAGAGGAAGACTGGATCCAAACTAGAAGAAATCATAAGTCAAACTTATTCAAGAAGTTCTTCTGACCAAAAGATGGCCTGACAGTGAAGTGAAAAACAGCCCTGAATTAATCAGAAGAGAAGCTAAAAGGTCCAGACTGAAATATCCTTTGTCCAGAACTAATCCAGACCCAGTACAGTATTGGCCAATATCAGAAGATCAGACCATGGCCAAGTATTGGTCGAAATTAGAAGGTCATAATAAATGGCCCAGTGTTGGTCGTAACCAAAAGGTCAGAATAAATGGTCCAGTGTTGGCCGAGATCAGAGGATATCAGCAGACCAGTTTGCTAGTCCAGATTGGCCGATATCAGAAGATGAAAATCATAAATGAATATCAGAAGATATACATCTGAAGATGAATTTCAGAAGAAACATATCAGAGGATAACAAGATGAACATCAAAGGATAAAACTCAGAAGACGAACTTCACATGATAAACATCAGAAAATGAATACCGGAAGATAAAATTCAGAAGACAAACTTCACATGATAAATATCAGAAGATGAATTCCAGAAAATACACACCAGAAGATAAATATCAGAAGATGAACTCTGGAAGGTAAACATCAGAAGACAGATACCATAAGGTGAACTTCAGACACCAAAAGGAAATTACCAGAGGATAATTTCTAGCTGTTAATTCATCCTCTCACATTAAGAACAACTAACAGTTCCAGAGTATCAAAAGCTGCATCATCCACGACCAGAGAAGGGTTATGACTTGGAACCAGAAAAGAGCACTGACCAGTTGTTAAAAACATATGGAATGATCTATCCTCCTGGAAAGCCAAGTAAAGAAGTAACCTCCCATGTGCCAGGCTGTAAAAGGACAGAATGACAAGGCTGTAAATTCGCAACAAAAGTGAGGTTTATTACATCTTGAAAAAACGGTCAGAAAGAAAAATTTTCTTGAAGAGAAAGTTTCCTTCTCTCTATAAAAGGAAGGCTGCTCTTCTTCAGCCAGACATACACAACTACACGAGCAAAAAACAGAAAAATATCAAGAGGCTATCAAGAGCAATTATCAATTTCCTTTCAAGCTTTCTATAATCTTTCATTAGATCTTTGTTTCATCTTTATAGAAAGTAAATCCTGTCAAACTACTCCATATCATTTTTAGACCTTCAAGTGAGTAACACTTGAAGAGAAATCAGAAGGAAAGAATTGTAAGCTTGGTGAAGCTAAAGAATACACAGTTTGTAATCAACCTCAGTGAGAGGCTGATAGCTTTTGATACTTAGTAAAAAACTCACTAGAGTGTGAGGACTGGACGTAGCCTTCATTGGGTGAACCAATATAAAATTGTGTGTCATTATTCTTTCTCTCAACTCTACTACATCTGATAAATCATCCTCTGAAAGAGGACAACAGTTTAAAACAGTAACAGATTTTTAAAACCTTGAATATCTCTATTCAACCCCCCTTCTAGTGATATTCTAGCCACTTCACATCCTTCATTTTGTAGCATGATAATCCACACCTAGGACACTTATTCAACTCTTCAAACTAATTTCTATACAATAAACAATCATTAAGGCATGCATGTATTTTCTTATACTCCATGTCCATTGGACACAATATCTTCTTTGCCTCATAGTTACGATTCGACAATGTGTTACCTTCTGGGAGCATTTCTTTCAACAATTCGAGTAATTCGGTGAAGCTTTTATCTGTCCATCCATTTCTCTCCTTCAAGTTGAACAATCTCAACACCACAAACAACCGTGTGAAGTTAATGCATCCCGGATATAATGTATCTTCTTTGTCACTGCACAAATTATCATATACATGTGCACGATTAAAAGACTCTTATCCAACATCACGTATCATGTCCTCTAGTTGATCACTCATATCTACATCAACTTTTTCTCTTTTTAAGGTATTTGACATGTTTAATGAATCACTATGCCATATCCATCTGGTATAATACAAGTCAATCCCAGAACAAATAAGACGACTTCATATTTCCTTAAAATGTAATGTATTTTCATTCAAATAAATAACACAAGAACATAAGGACAATAAAATCTTCCTTTACTTTCAAGAAGTTTTTTTAAAGCAAATTGTAAAAACTCCTCAACTCCTTTTTCATATTCTTCACTCAAACGATTAACATTCATCCAATTGCGATCCATAACTACTTCTGAAAAAATATACAATGGTAAAATTATGAATATTTACCCGCAATGTCTTTACTAGTTATTTATGAGCATAAACCCAAACTAAGCAGACTATTAAATCTCCGCGTATCCTAATAATCCAAAAGAATGCAAACAAATAATGTCGTTGCAAAAAAAAATGCAAACAAATAGTATAATATGAAGAACTAGGAAAAGTCTGAACTAGGTAAGTTAATAAAAAATATTGGATTTGTCGACGAGAGAGTTTATGAATATTTTTTGAGTAATTTTTGTGTTGTACTTTTACTGATATGCACACCCTAATTGTGTTTACAACATACAATCTCCAACATACAATCATCTCAATCATATATACAATAACTATCTCCTAAACATTTGGTGAAACTCCATGATTCTAGTATATCTCCTTAGCTCACATCAACAAGATTGTGTAATTATAAGACATTCAGGTAACACTTATAGGCTTATGGTCAAATACTGCTAGGAACCCAAAATTTGCAGTACAAATTAATGGAAAAAAAGAACAATTCAGCAAACAGCTTATGGAGATAAGCTGAAAACAACTTATAGACATGTCATACCCGTAATGTTTTTTAGTGTATGTGTGTTATTATTTTTTTGACTTTTTGATATCTAATTTGTCTTTCTTGTTTGGTTTAGTGTTTGGGCTTTCAAAAAGTACAGAAACTGCTCAAAGTCAAGTATCTGTTGGATTGGGACTATTAGCTGGATCAATAGTGTTGCTTCTGACCATAATATGGGGAACTTGTGTTATTGTTGGCAAGTGTGACATTGAGGATTCAATTGCAATAGATTCACAAGACATTAGAGGCTTCAGTTTAACTGGTATGCCATTTGATATTCTTCATTGTTCTATTGTAATTTTTTATAGAGTTAATGCATCAAACTTCTTTCTGCCCTGTCATTCAGATTATAGTGTTTTCTTTCCTCGTCTTTGTGGTCATTCAAGCAATCAACTCTCTTCTAAAACATTCACTATGTTTTGTCTTTCATTATTTTTGTGCTGGATACTTATGATTGTTCTTTGAGGAGTGTCATGACTCATGAACCATTGTTAGAGCTTACGCTATAACGTCTCTAACATGTCCACTCATGCTATAGCCCCTTCGCTCAGAGCATGCGCAATGCACTAGACCACCTACTTTGTGCTTAGTTTCATCTCTCCCCCTCCCTTCATCTCTCTTTCTCTCTCTCTCTCACTCTATCTCTAAACTATATGTTAGACTCTTGTATCATGTTATGAACCAACTACTCTAAAAGCTTAAAAGTAATGTGTTGTGAAAGCGTGTCGGGGCTGAATTGTTGTATTGTTCATTGCAATGAACGCGGTTTTCAGTCGGTGGCATTGCGGCCAGCCCTTCCACCGCACTGGGATCTCATGGAGATTTACCACATAGACTGTAAGAGACATAGAAGCACTTTCTTTTTATCCCTTTAGTGTGTGTTTAAAATTTTAAGATATCATGGTGATATTGCACATTGGGAAGCAATAAGTTTGAGCTTCATGATATCACAGTCAGAATTACCACTGCTTTAAAAGAAAATAATGAAAAGTTAAAAGAACTATCACAGTAATATAATTTTCACTACTCAATTTAACACTAAGGACCATATGTTTCTTGCCTCAACTTGATCACATGGTCAATTATTAAGATGGCTTCCATATATATACATGAAAGACAAACTTTATTTTCTCAACTATAATTTATAATCTATATATAAAGAATATAGTGTTATATTATATATAATTATAAACCATCAACATATACATAATCACCACTGTTAATATAAATCGAGTTTTTTCATATAGCTAATTTCTGTCCAACCTGGCTTTGTTTGCTCCATTGCTAATCGAATAAAAGAAGAGCCGCCATCACCTTGCATAATCAAGTTCGACATAAGTTGTGGTGAGCTTTCCAAATTATGAGCAACATGATCATAATTCACGAAAGCATAAAAAATATAGGGTATTATTTTCTCTCATCTTTACCTGTTATCATCTTAGTTGAAATATTTAAATATTAATGAAAAATGTATTTCTTATATAGTTTTATATGAAAATTTAATTCAATCCAATAGTTTGTGTGCTACAAGCTATCAACTAGCTTCTCTGCTATAGTTTGCTTATCGGTTATCCACAACTTTTTTTATCAAATAAAGCCTTTATCTAGGAAGAGAAGTATATGTGTTATAATTCACAATAATTCTATTGGTTTGGTGCCAAAACCTAATTTACATATGAAAGCATTGCCTGCATATCAAATATTAGATATAAAAAACACCATATCTGAATTATCATTGTTCATTATTGTTGCTGACTAGCTTGCTGAATATTCCAAAATACTCAACAATCTTGCAATTTTTTGTTGTGGAATTAGTTATGGTGTTGAAGATCCTAGAGAACTGCTAGTTTTTCTTTTTTTAAGTTGACAGTGCATCTTTTGTGAACTTAAGGTAGTACTTGATTGACATGTTAGAATGAAACTAAACCATGTGCATTACTTTTGGTGTATGATCTATTTAAAAATAGAACAGACAAAAATTGTAAAAATATAGTACATTTTGGTTCCTCTAGAATGTTTATGTATGTTGTTCAAAACAACTTTAACAGCACACCAATCACAGCATTAAGGGACCCACCAATCACAAGATTAAGGGACCCTGCATCCCTTACATGCCTACATTATAAATCTAAATCAAAAGTACAATATTTTATATTTCACTTGCATTGTTCTCATCAATATGTCAAGCAAAACATAAATGGAAAAAGAAGAATCTCTTCAACTCAACATCGGCTGTGAGAATTGTTCCAGCAATACAAATGTTCTAGTTCTCAATACAATAGTTTTAAGCTCTAATCACACAAAGACAAAGTTTATAGCAATAAAAACAAGTTTGTTAAACAAGCAAGTGTGTGGTAAAAAATGGGTTAAGAATTCAATTACATACATTTTAGATATATGATTTCAGATTGCACATCTAAAGTAGGTATATGGTATTGAGATAACACATTATCACATTCAAATTTCAAAATGAACCTCTGATTCTATTTATTATAATGTCATTCACCTTGTGTCTAATGTAAATGCTTGTAAACACTAATCAAGGTATCTCAAATCCTTGATTGCCAATAAAACCAAGATAACATCACTTCAAATATAATTCACCTCATATAGGCTATAATAATATAAGCAATCAGAGGTTCCTCGTCAACCCTAAATTAATAATAAAATCCAACGATAAACCATAAGCAATAAATGTTAATAATAAGAACAATTAACAGTGAAACAATTTGAGATGGCTAAGTAATTAGAAAATTACTAGAGAAAACCACAAACACTTGCTCACAGAGGGAAACACTTCTCGTTGGTGAAAGAAATTGACACTTCTCGACGGAAACGCTTCTCGATAAATGGAAGAGGAAGACAAAGAAAACTCGTCGTTGCCACATAAGTAAAAAAATGTCGTGCCAGAACAACTCGTCGCTGGCGCTAAAGGCTGCAGACATTATTCCAGTTCTCAATTAGGCGTTACGTAAAATTTAGGAGAAAATAGAATAACTTTGCCATACATGTACCACGCCTAATTTGGGGAAAACATAATTTAGGGGAATACCAATTTAGGTGTTGAATGTGAAGGAGGGAGTGAAAACAAAAGAAAGACTGAAAGCTGAAGAATGAAGTTCGCACTAAGGAACTGAAGAATGAAGTTTGCGTTGAAAGCTGAAGAACTGAAGGCTGAAGATCTCGGGTTGAAGGATGGCATCTAAAAAATTTCGGGTTGAAGGATTTCGGGTTGAGGAGTTTGCTGAAGAATGAAGTTCGCCATGAAGCTCATACGATTCACGAGAAGGAAGGAAAATGGGTTTCGCGCCTGTTTTTCTAATTTGTTGGTTAATTTAGGGGTTTTTTTTATAAAAAAAATGCTTGTTAGATCGGTTTAATATAACAGATCTAACAAATCATTCAATTTGTTTTTAAAATGCTTGTTAGAACGGTTTAATATAACATATGTAACAAATCAAACAAATTTTTTTCTTAAAAATGCTTGTTAGAATGATTTAATATAACAGATTTAATAAATTAAACAATTCTTTTTAAATGTTTGTTATAATGTTTTAATATAACAAATCTAAGAAATCATACAATTTTTCTTTTTAAATGTTTGTTAGAACGGTTTAATATAACAGATCTAACAAATTAAATAATTTTTTTTTAAAATGTTTGTTAGAACGTTTTAATATAAAAGATCTAACAAATCATACAATTCATTTTAATGCTTGTTAGAAAGGTTTAATATAACAAATCTAACAAATCAAATAATTTTTTTTAACATGTGTTGTTAGAATGGTTTAATATAATAGATCTAACAAATCAAACAAATAATAAAAAATTTATCACAACTTATTTATTACATTAGATGTATAATAACCGATCTAAAATCGCAGATGTAATAAGATTAAATTGCACTAGTGATTATTAAATATATTTTGATGCATTTTCTTTAAAAATTGATTCAATTCATAAAATTGTTGCAGCAAAGATTTTTTAATTTGATAATCAATCACAATAGTCACATTAAAAAATATTTTTTATTTTTTTATGAAAGACATGAATTGCCAAACGATTAAGAAACAAGACGAGATTGTTATATCCAATTACATCAAAATGCAAAAGAAATACAAAAGAGATGGAGAATCGTCTAAAATAGAAAATCAATCAGGGTGGCCTAATTAAACGAGCAAAGATATCAACTCAAAAAAATTTCTGATAGATATGGCAAATACGAATAATCTAAGAGAAATCATTGATAAACAACATGAGAGATAGCAAAATAACTAAAAATACATTTATTTGTAGTTTGGTCTAGGAACTAAACTATTAGAAACACTTTTACATTTTAGTTTTTAAAAAATATTTTAGAAATTTAATTTTAAAAATTGTTTTAAAAATATAATTAAAGAAAAAATTTGTTTGAGATACTTGTTTTTAAAAATAGTTTTAGAGATGAAAAAAAAATCTTATTTAGTAATCTAAATTTTTAAAACAATTTTTGACTAGAGAATTTAAAAAATTAAAAATTGAGAAGTAAAATACCATTTAACTGTTTTGTTTTTTTTATTTTTAAAAGGTACAATATTAAAGATAGTTTTACAAACAAGTAATTCGAATAAATTTTTAAATTTTAAAAAATTAAAATAAAATTTTTAGAAGAAGAATTAAACAAACCTTTAATAACTTATTTTTTAAAAGAGAACTTAAAACATTTATTTACTAATGAAAAAAAGTTGTAAATCAGATATTCTGGGACGAGACAAAATAATACTTTAGACATTGACCTCGAGGTAGGGCACATGATTACACTGTATGCAATCAAAGTGAATTTTATAACAAAAAGTGGGGAGTTATTTTCCTAGAGACACATGGGTACTAGAACATAATGTCGTGGTCACAGACAGGACACAAAACGTTAGTTTTAAAAACTAGATCAAAGATCAAAGCAATAGATCTACGGGTCATAACTCCCATAATGATTATAAATAAAACAAATTTTAAAAAATCGAACCATTTAAACTACATGCAGTTGAACCCGATCTTAAAAATTAGAACCAATTACGGTTGAAGTAATCAATAGACAAACCGATTCAATCAATTAATTCTAAAAACAATACACAAAACAAGTATATAATAGCATGGGTCAGTTATCCCTTTGCAATAGCTCATTCTATCTATCCAAAGAATAGAAGTAGAGTTATAATTTAATATTTGACTTTTGGAAGGTTTTTTTTTCTTCTTTCAATTATTGAAGATTTGTAACAGAATTATAGAATCTAAGGACATTGGAAGTAAGTAAGTGAAAAGTACAACCATTTAAGCGGTTTATGTCGCGTTTTAAATATATTTGTTTGGGTGGAGTAATTAAAAATTTTTAAAAATTTATAAATTTAAGTAATTCAAATGCATTATCTTAATTTATAATTTTTTTTGTTTGGATTGAACAATTGCTTATTTAAAGTTGGACCATTTGATAAATTAAAAAAATTTAGGGGCAAAAATGAAAACTAAATTTATTTAAATGGAAATTTTGGAAAAATTGAAGGACCATCTTGCAAACTTTTAGGGACAAATTTAGAATATTTAAGGGATCAATTTGAATATAGAAAGCTATATGCAATTTTTTAAACATAGAGTCAAAATTGTAAATTTGAAAAACTTACGTGACAATTTCATGATTTATATATTATGAAGTAAAGAAAGAATTTGAAATTCTTAATTTTTAGGCGATATTTGAAAATTTCTAAATTTAATTTTTAAAAAATATCTCATAAAATTTATTAATTTTGAAAATTCTGCAAATTTATCATCTAAAAAAAGTAATTTGTATTAGAAGATTTGAATTCCTTATAAAAATTATATTCCCTCTCAAGATTCTCTTATCCAAACACACTCCCAAAATAATGTTCATAAGCATAAATTGATAAAAAAATAATGTCCGAAAGCATAAAGAAAATCTTTACTATAGATGTAAAAACATGAGCGCCAGCCACCAATACAAAATAAAATCGCAAAATAATAAAAAAATCAAAAATTGCACAAAACAAATATTGTTCAACGATATTTTGTGAAAACCGTTAGTATCAAATCAAATTTTAGACTTCTTTTTTATAATCAAACTTAACTAAACCAAACTGGATACAAATTTTTTAATATTATTTATTTTTCATTATTATGAAATATTGTATTTTTATATTATTTGTTGATTTTTATTTTTTAATAATACATATCAATTTAATTTAATTTATTTTTTCTTCTAATTTATATATTTTAACTATAATCCATTATTGTTATTTTATAATATTAAATTTTAGTACAATATGTTTTATATTGCATAAAATCTATTATTTTATCATATTTTTATAATATTAATATTAATATATTTACAATTATAATTTAAATATCTCAAAATCAATCTAAATTAAACTATTTACAATTTTGATTGGGTTTTTCAAATATCTCATATAAACTAAACTAAATTTTATGTTATTTTATCTTTGAATAATATTAAATAAATTTTTTTATTTTAAAATTAATTTAAACTGCGTCACAAACACCTTTAAACGGGGAAATTTTTTTTATATCCTTTTTTTTCTCCAAATACCCTACTTTTAAAACTATTTTTCAGATTGTCCTACTTTTTTAATCCAGTAGATCATCGTAGGCTCAGGAAGCGACGACCTGAAGGATTTTTTTTCTAGCTCAGTTGCTCATTGCACTCCCAAGGTGCGATGATATATTGACTTTTTTTTCTTAATTTATTTAATACTTAAAATATTTAATATATAATTATAATGAATTATAAATATGTAAAATAATTAATAAATCAAATTAAATGATTATTAAGTGAAATAAAATAAAATAAAATAAAAACTTTAATAAATAATAATAATAATTTTAATAATATTAGTAATTACAGATTAAATAATAATAATTACATTAATAATTTAATAATAATAATTTTAATAATAATAAATTATAAATATTTATTATAATTAATAAATCAAATAAAATGATTATTAAATAAAATAAAATACTTTAATAAATAATAATAAATTTTGTAATAATAATAATTTTATAATAATAATAATAATAAACATAATAACAATAAAAATAATAAAAAGAAAATTATATTAATAAAATTAAAAAAAATATTAATTTGAAAGAAAAAAAATACATCAAATTTAAGTAGATGTGTCAGCAGCGTTTGGACAATGTTTTCTAGTATAACTAGAGACCCGACATAATTCGCACTTTCTTTGCACTCTTTATGTAGTGTTCATTTATGTTCTAATGCGTCTGCTTTTTGTACAACCTTTATTGACTCTCCGCATTAGAGGATTGTGACAGACCTTAACACATTCATATTCTGGCCAATATCATTTGTTTGGTATAGGTCTAAACGTTTCGTCGTACACTTTTAGTAACGTTTCTACCGTGTACACATCAGGTATAAAGCTCCAATAATCATATTTGATACTAGAACATGCTGCTATCACATGTGAACAAGGCATGTATTTAGCTTGATATTTTCCACAGCCGCACCAATTGTTAGGAAGGTTTACACTGTAATGACCAATTGGCTGCCCTTCTATTGGATTTACCGTCTTGTGGACCATGAAAGTATGGTTGCTTCGATCAAAACTATCAACTCTATGACTATTGAATTTACTTATTTCAGATTTCATAAAATTTAAGCATGTTTCTGTGAATACCTGACCAGAAGCTAAAATTGATGCGTGTAGTTTTCCCATGGTTGGAAACAGTGTCTGTATTTTATAATATGTTGATTGGACCAAAGCAGTGATAGGAAGGTTGCGCGGTGCTTTTAATAGTCCATTGATTGACTCCACAAGGTTGGTGGTCATCTGACCCCAACGGCTACCTCCATCAAATGCTTGAATCCAATCTTGTCGCGGTATGTTATCTAACCATTTCAAAGCCTCCGGGTTTAATATGCCAATTTCTCCGCTGTAGTGTTGATATGTAGGCTCATTAATTAAGTAACCTGTATTGAAATAGTAGACAATGCATTGTTAACTAATTATAAATAATAATAATTAAATTATTAAAAATTACACTAATTATAAGAAATAAGAATGAAATCATTACCCATGCAAACAACTTTTTTCTTCAAAGCATTATCCTTAAATTCCCTTGCAAAATTTTGTGCAATATGTCGGACGCAGAACACATGCTTTGACGGAGGATATTGCCACTTATTATTTGGATTGTTATAAGCACTCTTAATTGATTCGTGTCTATCTGAAATGAAACAAACGTTGGCTTGTGGAGTGACGTGTTTTCTTAAATTTCTCAAAAAGAAACTCCAACCCTTTTTTGTCTCACCTTCCACAAGAGCATAAGCAATAGCAGTTACATTGTCGTTCATATCCTGTGCAACTACTACTAATAGAGTTCCCTTGTACTTGCCGTACAACCAAGTCCCATCAATTTGTACAATTGGTTTGCAGAATTTGAACGCAGATATGCACGGAGGTAAGCCCAAAATAGTCTATGAAATATTCTTATCCCACTTATCAAACTATTCTCATGATAAGCTGAGATCGTTTCTATTTCAATTTTGGTTCATGGAGCATATGTTTGCATAACCAATAACCATTGTGGGAGTTGATTGTAAGACTCTTCTCAATTGCCATAAATTTTTTCGATCGCTTTATTTTTTTCCATCCAAGCCTTTTTATAACTAATTGTGTAGTTGTGTAAGGCTTGAATTTGAGCAATAATGACTTTCACTTTGATTAAAGGATCCGCTTTCAAAACTTGCACTACGCTTGCACATATCATGTTAGAATCAAGCTTCGTATGATCTTATGACAATGCGGAATTTGTGCATGTACGAGGAAAATTCAATTTACCAATCACCCACAAATCACTCTTTTTGCGTTTTGAAGCTCTACATCTAAACAAACAATTTGGAGATGAACAACAAATAACATACCTTTCTAAATTTTATTTTTGTACCACAAAATTCAACAATTGTTTTAAACGGTACCGTTTGATTGCATGTACGCATTCATCCTTGTTTTGAAACTTCATTCCAACGGCAAGAGTTCCATCGCTTGCTGGGTCTTCGTTAACGAACATGTGATCAAATTCATTGATTGCTCTACATTTTCTAAATTGATGTTCTTCATGTATGATGGTGGATCCAATTCTGCTTCCATATCTTCGTCAACAATAATGTCATCGTCAGAATCACCAGATGATTCATCGAAGTATGTCTCATCGTCTTCACTATAATCACTCAATTATTCCTCGTTGATATCATATAAGACACTAAGGGGAAGATCGCATTGTGGACTTATTGGAAGATATTCATGATGGACTTGAAAACTTTTTGGATAAGTTTGTTCTAGTTGGCTAGAGTATGGTTCATAGTGTTGTGATTGTTCATATTGTGAAGGTTCATAGTGTTGTGTTGGAGAATATAAGTTGAGTTGATAAGAGTTGTTTTGACGAAAAGATGGGATGTAGTCGGGATTGGGTATGTTTGAAGACGATGGTTGATCAATGTTTGAGTATGTTTAAGGACCATCTTCAAAGTTAACATATAACTCAATGGTGCCAAGTTGTGACCACTGTGCATAAACATCAAACATGAGCTGAACATCTTCGTTATCGCAAACCTTCAGCAGTTCAAACCTTGTTGTATTTTCACCAAAGAAAACAAGGTGTTGATAAACTATATCAGTTATCGTCACTTTGTCATCGAGTTGTAACTTTTTTTGATGACTTTCTTTAAACGAGCAAGATTGCTTCCATAATGTATTTTGAGCCCCTTTTTGTAATCACTTACAAATGTTTTACCTTTAACTCTGTCGACTATTGTACCAGTGTAATAAACAATACAAATTACTTGTTGAGAATCCATGATAATTTTTTTTTCTAGTAAGTATGAAATGCTAGAAGGTATAATGAGATAGAAGCTGTGATAAGATAGTGAGATTTATTGTTCTATTTATAGAAGGTAGTGAGATTTATTTTTCATCTAGATCATCCACAACCGTTGATAAAAAAAATTGAAAGGCGAAGATTAAATAGGAGTTAGACCAATTTCATTGGTCCAAATGAAATAACTAGGATCCATCATCCACAGCCGTTGATACTATTAGATAAACGGACGAGATTAAAGTTGACATGCATCGCACCCTGGGGATGCAACGAGTTGAATGCTTCGTGTCTTAGGGATGCGACGAGCTGAAGGCATCGTACCATGGGGATGTGATTATATAAGGGCGTTCCTTGATCATTTTCAATCACATCTTCAACATTCTTGATCAAAATTTTGACACATGGAATTATCTACTAATCACCGAGCTGAATTTCGATACATTAATGCATTTGTAAGTATATTTATTATTAATATTAATTTCATATATTATTAATATTAATTTCTAATATTATTATAATAATATATTATTAATATTATTTTCATGAATTTCATAATATTATTTTCATATATTTCATAATATTATTTTCATGAATTTCATAATATTATTTTCATATATTTCATAATATTATTTTCATGAATTTCATAATATTATTTTTATATATTTCATAATATTATTTCCATTAATTTCATAATATTATTTTCATATATTTCATAATATTATTTTCATATATTTTATTTACAGATACCATCCAAGGACAAGTTGAAATGTCATGGTCACCTGAACAAAAAATCAAATGCGGCGATATGACCATATTTGCAACAGACGGGATTTGGTGAAGTGATCAACTTGGAAATTACAAAATAGATGTCGGCCTAACTACCGCGATGGTTGAAAGATGGAGACAAAAAACTCATACATTTCATCTCCCAATAGGTGAGTGCACGATAACTTTAGAAGACGTGTATTACCTTTTAGGATTAAATGTTTCTAGTATTTCAGTTTCTGGTTCAAATTTTGTAAATGTTAAAAGTGTTTGTGAAGAATATTTAGGAGTTATCCCACCTGAGGGGACAACAATAGGTAATTTTATTAAATTGAAATGACTTAAAGATACTTTTGACGATGTTGGTGAAGATGCATCCGAAGTACAAAAACAAACATCGTGTCCGACATACATTCTACGTATGATTGGTGGATTGTTGATGTCGGACAAATCCAACAACCGTGTATATTTGAAATATCTTTCGCTAGTAGGAGATTTAAATAAAACATTCCAATATAGTTATGGTTCAGCAGTTTTAGCTACGCTGTATATAGGATTATGCGTTGCTACGAAACTTGACGTAAAGTTTATTGGAGGATATGTCCTGTTGTTGCAAAATTGGGCATGATATCGTTTGTATTGTGTCGCTCTATAATCACTCAGTCAATGGATATTTCCACTTGCACAAAGGTAACTATTGAAAATAATTTTTATATATTTTTCTTTTTTTAAAACTAATTACTTACCATATATATTACTAATATTATTATATTTTTTATTTTTGATATATTCGACATATTTAATTCCAGTGGTCTAAATTTTAGTAGAGTTCCTCATAACGACATAGAAGGCTACCGGAATACAATCTATCACATGGTGGTTGAGGAAGTAATATTAATATTCATTCACATTTAGTTGAACTTTTTTAATTATATATTTTTTTATATATCTTAATATTTACTTAGCCTATTTTTAACATATCAGTTTATGTGGAGGCTGTATCTCGGGTTCCAACACGAGGTACCCGAACAAGAGATGAACATTTGGACTGCATGTACATATCTACATTGTTATCATATTGTCGAAAAACATCATGTAGATAGAGTCACACTTCAATTCGGCATTCATCAACCAATTCCGCAACCACCAGAGGATATGACAATCTACCACGAGGTCGACATGAGGCGTGGCATTGATGATAATTGGAGGGTGATTTGGAAAGATGAGATTCAATGTTTGAATGAACGTCATAATTACGTACTGCACGGTCAATTCATAAAAGGTTTTTTATGCCTCAATAACGAATATATGAATTGGTTCAGATATCACACCAAATTATATATATTTGTGGAAAGTTAGCTGCGTGATCCACGTTTGCAACCTTCAATGTACCCTGATGTTCACTCAACCCATCAATCAATTCCACAGTAACATATCATGCATCAAACACTATCTTTATCGTCATCACCACATCTACATGAATCTACATATATACCGACTCAAGACTACGTTCTTTCAGTGCCAACAATGCCAACACCCATTCAACCGACAGATAGCAGAATTTTCTATAATTTGTTTGGTACTCATTGCACAACTATTGAGTCGGCTTATGCTGTTTTTGATTCGATGTATAACATCGATACTCAAAATTATACGGAGGCAGGTGGTAGTGATTCTAATTCACATACAAATTATAACGAGAATAATGATCAAAATGAGGATCAACCACAACAGTCTGAACTCGTTCAAAGGGCTAGGCGATTTCGACAACCGCGTAGATATGGAACTGGAGGACATTTAGATGGAAATAATTAATTTCAAATTGATATAGTTTTTTCTTTCAATTTGATGTATTTTTTTTTCTTTCAAATTAATGTATTTTTTTAATGTTATTAATATAATTTTCTTTTATTATTATTATTATTGTTATTTTTATTATGTTTATTATTATTATGTTTATAATTTTATTTTATTTATTATGTTTATTATTATTACAATTTTCTTTTTTTAATTATTATTATTATTATTATTATTTAATATGTAATTATTAATATTATTAAAATTATTATTATTATTTATTAAAGTATTTTATTTTATTTCATTCAATAATCATTTTATTTGATTTATTAATTATTTTAAGTATTTATAATTTATTATAATTATTAAAATTATTATTATTAAATTATTAATGTAATATGTAATTATTAATATTATTAAAATTATTATTATTTATTAAAGTTTTTTATTTTATTTTATTTCACTTAATAATCATTTTTATTTTATTTATTAATTATTTTAAATATTTATAATTTATTATAATTATATATTAAATATTTTAAGTATTAAATAAATGAAAAGAAAAAAGTCAATACATCATTGCACTCTGGGGTGCGATGAGCAATTGGGCCAGAAAAAAAAAATCGTTCAGGTCGTCGCTCTCTAGGCTTGCGATGATCTACTAGACTCAAAAAGTAGGACAATCCAAGAAATAGTTTTGAAAGTAGGATATTTGGAGATAAAAAAAAGGATATATGAATAAAAAATCTCATTTTATTTGATTTATTAATTATTTTAAATATTTATAATTTATTATAAATATATATTAAATATTTTAAGTATTAAATAAATGAAAGAAAAAAACCAATACATCATCGCACCTTGAGGGTGCGATAAACAACTGGACCAGCAAAAAAAAATCCTTCAAGACAAAAAGTAGGACAATTCAGAAAATAGTTTTGATCTACTGAACTCAAAAAGTAGAATAATTTAGAAAATAGTTTTGAAAGTAGAGTATTTAAGGAAGAAAAATAGTATATATAATAAAAAATCCTTAAATGGGATTTGTTTAAATTAAATTATAAACTAATAAATGACGTAAAAATAAAAATTTTAAATTAGAAAACGATTGTTACGTGACAAAGAGATAGGGTAGGATTTTATTATCATTATTATTGTTATAATAAACAACATTGATTAGTATAAAAAAAATAAGCAACAGAGAAAAAATTAATTTGAGTGCAACGAGTCCTCTAGGGAAGGAATCGCATAATTAAATTAGTTATTTAAACAAACAAATAAATAAAATAAAATAAATCAGCTTTTGTGTTTTGCTTCGCGAAGCGTTGGCCGCGATCCTAGTTGTTCTCTGTACTCCGATTTATTCCCAGATTCGTTTTTTCCTCTCTTCGCCAACATTCCCCCAAATTCTTTAAACTTCTCCACATTCTTCCCTCTTTTTGCATCTAATCTTATTTTTTGAAGATTCAGCAAAGTTTCAAATTGAAGTTTTTTTTCTCTGTTTTTTTTCATCCGAAACAGGTAAATTTCTTATCTTCATCTCTATCAACCTCCCAGTTCCATTCTTAATTTATTATGCATGTTTGTAGTAAGATAGCTCATGAACTTTATTATCATTATTATATTCTTATTATAGGGTTTTTATGCTTGCGTTATGGTTTGATTACGAATTCTAATTGTCCAGGTTTTGTTTTGATGCCACTAATTATTGAACTCAACATAAAATAATTTTTCGTGTTTCTGATAAATATGAAGTAAGCGCAGGACATAGATCGTGGTGAGGCATGTGATATTCGGGTGAATGATACATAATAGAATTAAGAAAGAGTTAGAGTGTTGATTTGGATTGGCTTGGTTTCTCAATGATGTGTTAGAACTTATAACTGAAGTAAATTTTTTTACAAGGAAGGAGAGGAGGGCAATTAATTGAAAACTATCTACTGATAAGGTTGTTTAAACTGATAAAAATACATATGATTAAGGTTAAACATTCAAATTGATGGTTGTTGTTGTATCTTTTTAGTTTAGAATATGTTATGCGTGTTATTTGTTGTTGTACGTCTTTTTACTAACAATCAAAATTTGTGGTCTTTCTTGTTAGAACAATGTTTATTATTATTTTGAGATTCAACTAATTTTGAAAGATGAGACTTGAGAGCTAGCCCTTTTTTATTTATAGTTTTATTATGTTTATGCAGGATGAAGGCAGGGTTTAATGGATTAAAGGGTAAAGAAATTTCTCTTATTTCCATTGTTCTCATGTGTGCAACTATCATTTTATGGTCATGGGAGAAAACACCCGGTCTTACTGCCTTTCTTCCTCCCCAAACACCACTGCAGCTGTCTTCTGGTATGCATCCATTTGTATAATTGTTTTCTTTTATACTGACATGATATTCTATCAAGTTGAGAAATATATTTTCTATTTGTTTCATGAAGGTAAAAGTATGTATATTGCTGTTATGGTTCTAAAAAGTTAATGCTTACAGAGTGAAATAACTGTGGCATATTTTTTTCTCCGGTGTGGTGATATTTGTACCCTTCATCTCACCTTTCCAACTTTCTTTTGTGCTTCCAATCACATTGGTATTGTTGGGATCCCACGTCGACAAGAGATAGGGCCGAAGTAGTCCTTATAAGGCTTCGACATTCCCCACCTCATGAGCAAGCTTTTGGAGCAAGTTAGGCCTAGCCCAAGCCCAAGTTTTAAAATGTGATTGAAGGTCTCCGAATCTAGTGTGGACGTCCAAAAGTTGATATTTGACGGACAGACAATTAGATGACTCAAGTTTCTAATTTTTGGATTTCTGACTTGGGACTTTTGGGTTTTATCTGCTTTGTAGGATGTGAGCTCTAATATCAACTTGCATTCAGAGAGATATACTTGAATTGCTCTGAATGGCTAGGAGAGATTGACTGTCATTATGTTTATTTCATAATAAAGTAGGTATAAAACTAAATCCCTTGATTGTATAGTGAAAAAAAATCAAACTCAAACGATTTCTGTATCTAACTTATTATTTACAGCAGAATATTCACATTGGACATCTTAATAAAATGTTCAAATATCTCAAGCACAAATATCAAAATATTAGAGAAAGAATGGTTCTAATCATAATTCTAATCAACATGATAGAATGCCTTAACAGAAATACAAGCTGGCGGTTAGCCTTCTTCCACTCATCTCTTTCACGAACATCGATACCATCAGCCTTCTTAGTGAGATGTTCTGGAAGGCCTTAACGAAAGAACCATACTTCGACCACATTCTACCTATCTAAAGTTTTTACCATTCAACCTTTGCGGTAGTGGCCTAGAAAAAGCAAAGGAAAATTAACTTTTCTTTGAGGCTTCAGCCTTGGAGACTCAGCTATGGAAGAAACAAGGGCAAAATACAAATAAATTGAAGCCCTAAAAACACAACCTAGGGCAGACAAAACCTTCCAATCACAAGCAACGAATGTGGTCAAATTGGTGCAGCGCAGAATGAGAAGGTAATAATGAGTCAAACGAGACTGGCAGGGAAGACGATGACAACTGGGTGGCGGCACGTGGGTTTGCATGTACACAAAGAACTTGTGCTGAACACTGTGCACATGGGTGCGTGATGAATTCTCCGGCAATAGTGCTTCAAAGAGAATTACAATTACAATTAACAATTATTATTAATTATTGGCTTATCTTCTTGCAACCAAGATTTAGAAGTTCGCGCTAAATAATATGTTTGCATTATTCTCAGTCCTTTCTACACCATGTTCACATGTTTGCAGATCATTTAGCTAGTAGTTCTTCAGTGAAGGTACCAGCACGAGATCCACATATGCATGTGACTGAACATGAATCATCGATGCCAAAGAAAAAGATCACCGATGAGGTAGAAGAACAAGATCTTGATTTTGCATCTCAGACAATTTCTGCACAAAGCTCTTCTGGAGAGAGCATGGGCGAAAGTGATACAGGAACTACTTCAGATACAGAACGTAAGTAAGATGTTGCTTTCGTCAACCCTCTATGATTGTTGATTGTAATTGTAATTCTCTTTGAAGCACTGTTAAAGTAAGTTGGTAGGGTTAAATTAAATTAAAAATAATGTTAGTTGTAGACAACTTCGTCTAAAATACATCATATTCCAGGACATGTTATCGTACTTGTAGCAATAAAGCCCTCTTACCATGTGGTTTTCCTTTCTCTATTAATATCTATCTCATGCTATCTTCTTGGGGCATAAATTTTTCTTTCATTGTGATGATGTAGAAATCCTTTCAAATGTGCCAGATGAAGAGAAACATGAAAGACTTTTGGAAGCTGGGAAAAGCCATGGCGTACAAATTTCTTCCAGCCTAACAACATCTGAGGCTAAAAGTAATGAAGCTAAGGGGAAGAAAAATTCCAAACAAAAAAAACCTGATCTTATCATGAACACTCCACTAAAAAGCTCTTCAATTGTCAGAAAAGAAAATTGGAATAATGCCACAGAAAATAAAGGTACTAGTAGTTTTGCTTATCATCCATGAAACTCTATTGAAAAGTTTACTATCTTTTGGATGAGATGGAAAGAAGTTGATGCATCGTGCATGCTTTTCAGCCCGCTGTATATAAGAAACCAATTTTTATTATTGTTTCTAAAGAATGCTTGAACATTATAGGTCAAGGAAAATTGAACAATGTTGTTCAACTTATTGTCTAATAATGAGCTTTCTACTGAAGTGTTTTTCCTAATTTTTTGAGTAAACTATTTTTCTTTTATACTTCTGAAGCTATCTTGAAACCTTTTATAATTATCATAAAGTTAGACTAATGAACAGTATATTCGTGAGTGCTGTTAACAAGTGGATGTTCTCTTGTTGACTGTTTCTCTAGCCTGTAACTATGCAAAAGGAAAATGGGTCCCAGACAACAATCGGCCTTTGTATTCGGGTCTTGGTTGCAAACAATGGCTCTCTGGGATGTGGGCTTGCCGCTTGATGCAACGTACTGATTTTGCATATGAGAAGCTTCGATGGCAACCAAAAAATTGTCAAATGGAGGAGTTTGAAGGTTCTAAATTCTTGAGAAGGTATTTCATTCTCTTGATCCATGCATATAGATTGAACTCGTGTGTGATTGTCCTTAGCAACATTTCAGTGATTTTATGCTGAACATTGTGATTTTTTCAATTCCTTTTGCCTATAAGCTCATTCGAAATGATTGAGGCATGAGTTGCTCCTCAATTCACTTGAAAGAGGGTCGGTTAGCTACGGTTGGGGCATGTGTTAGCATGATATTGTCAGCTTACTTAATTTAGTCTATTATAGTTTGTATAGTACGATTGATGCTTTTGGAGATTCCTTTGCTTTTATGATCTTCCTCTGATTTAGATTAAAAGCTCCAAATTTCCCACCTACATTTATTGTTTTTATCAGCCCACTTTTTTTGGTTCAACTGGAAAAAACAAATGAATGCATAATCAATTGTTAATCTTGGTGTATTCAGGATGCAAGACAAAACTCTAGCTTTTGTCGGAGACTCATTAGGCCGACAGCAGTACCAGTCTTTAATGTGCATGTTAACTGGCGGTAAGGAAACAAATGATGTTGAAGATGTGGGTAAGGAGTATGGATTGGTTGTAGCTGAGGGCTCTGCCCGTCCTAGTGGGTGGGCATACCGCTTTCAAAGCACTAATACTACCATTCTGTACTACTGGTCGGCAAGCTTATGTGATGTTGAACCTATTGATGTAAATAACCCAAACACAGATTATGCAATGCACCTTGATCGTCCCCCAGCATTCCTCCGTCAATTTCTACACAGGTTCCATGTTGTAGTTCTCAACACGGGTCATCACTGGAATCGGGGAAAACTTAATGCCAATCGATGGGTAATGCATGTTGGTGGCGTGCCAAATACTGATAGGAAGATAGCAGTGATTTGGGCTGCCAAGAATCTTACAATTCGTAGTGTTGTAAGTTGGGCGGACTCACAGCTTCCAAAATATCCAGGTTTAAAGGTATTTTTTCGGACCATTTCTCCTAGGCATTTTTTTGGTGGGGAATGGAACACGGGAGGCAGTTGTGACAACACTAAACCAATGTCAGTAGGAAAAGAAATACTGGAAGAAGAGTCCAGCGATCAAGTTGCTGCAAGTGCGGTGAAGGGAACAGGGGTGAAGCTCTTGGACATAACATCTCTTTCTCAGCTTAGGGATGAGGGTCATATATCACGGTACAGTTTAACAGCAAAGCCTGGTGTGCAGGATTGCTTACACTGGTGTTTACCGGGTGTTCCTGATACATGGAATGAATTACTCTTTGCTCAAATTTAGTTTGCTTATCATGGTTTTAGGAGAGTATTTGGTTGTCCATGAAAAGGCGACAGCCATTGCTTGGCTAGGATAAGATCACCCACTTTTAAAATCTTCATTTTGCGGAGATTGCTTGGCTAGGATAAGATCACCCACTTTTAAAATCTTCATTTTGCGGAGGATGCAGTCACGGGGTTCAGCTATAATATGTCATGAGTTTAAACTATTGAGATGATTCGGTGAAGATACTGGAAGATCTAGCATGCGCAGACTAATTATTTCACCCTGCCTTAAAAATTTATTTGACTACACAGAGTTGAGTTTTTTAATATAACTTATGTGACATGTACATTAGTTTCTTTCTATATATGACCCCTTGTGAGTTCTCAACAAAAAAGTAAGGTTGATAGTCAAAGCTGAAGGAGAGGAACACTGAAAGATTATTACTGAAGTGTATTCTTAGCCTTTTTCTGGAGGTTTAAATTAATAGGACAAGATGCTGGTGCTCCGTCTTCTTTTAAATATTTTTTTCTGGGAGGAGGGGGTTGGAAGAGAATAGTGTGTTTTTAGTCTCAGATTTTATTATAGATTATAGATACAGATTATAGAGAAGCCAAAGGGTACTGTGATACATGTGATGTTGAATATTGTCTTCTACGGTTCACCAGTGATAATATTATTAGTGGTGTTTCTTTGTTTGTTGCAATAGTTATGTTCACTAGTTTATGTGCTCGTCATCTATCCACCACTGATGCGGTCGCCGAAAATATTATGTTAGTTTGTCCGTTAATTAATATGTTTTGCTGACAAAATAATTTATAATATACCTTTGTTCACCTTGGTCCTATCAGATCAGAATTGCAAATTCTGTAATGGTATAAGCAATAGACAATTGGTTCTCTCTTGAAAATGAAAACCGTCAAATAAGCATGAGGATGAGAGGAAGAGGAGGATCATAGGGGGTTGATTTTCGGATCATAGGTGAAGCCTTCAATTTTATTTTAAATTTTAATTACTTTTGGGTTAAAGTTATGGATTTTATAAATGAATGCTTTGATTCTGGGAAAAAAACGGTTTTTTTTATTGAAGAAAATACATTCAATGTTTTTTTTTTTTTTACTAATTCAATGTATTGATCTTTCTAACTACTACAAGAATACTTTTCAATAAAATATGCTTATATTACACTGCGGTCCTTATAATTTCATTAGGTTTTCAATTAAATCCTTGTATAAATTTCTTATGTATGAAGATATTTAAGCAAGTAACATAACAAAGTGACATTATAGTATACCTAAAAAAAAAAGTGACATCGTAGTAGTATAATTTGATCAAATATATGTGCGAAATAGTTTTATGTTATCTTTACATAATGAATCTCATAGTTTAGAAGTTTATAATATACCCGATTGATTATACTCATATTTTTGGTGATTTTTAAATATCCTAACCACTAGCTGTTTGCTTTTAAAATAATGGGTGAATTATTGGAAATAATTCAATTGAGTTATATTTCAATAAATCATTATAGTAATTTTTTATTTTTGACTCAATTTTAAAGCGCTCGTTGAAATTTGGTTAAAGTTAAAATTGAAGCTTTCCTTATTTGTTAATTGTTGCAAGGGGATTGAAATACTAAAGGCTCGTAGGATAATGACGCCGCACAAATGAGTAGGAACAAAGTTGCTCTCATAAAACCATTATTTTATTTAGAGCTACTCCAACGGTCAAATTGGGTGATGAAGACAGCTCAGGAGCATATTTTTAATGAATGCTGACATAGACGTCCATGCATGTTCTCCATTAAATTTGAACCCATTATTGTCATTATGTTATATGTAGGAGTGATAATACGTTTATGGTTCAAATTATTGTGAAAAAATATGCACACCTTAAGTATGTGTTTGTTGTTACGTCTAGGAGATCAACTTATTGCACACTAATATAAGAAGAAGTTTCAATTATTAGACGGACTATTCCCACGGCATAATCCAAACAAGTTATAGCATCTCATCAAACATGTTTAATTGACAATTATATACATGATTAATCAAATCTAACCCTTATTAATATCTCGCAGAGCAAGCGAATTTGGGTCCACCTATATGAAGAAATCCGATTCAATATTCCATGCCGACATGGTAGAGAAACACGTGTCAAGATGCGAATGGTAGTACGTGTCTTATAACGGAAAATCAGAAGCTTATACTTTAACATGGCCCCACATTGCATGATCTTCACCTTTTCTTCTTAATTAATTTAATCATTCATTTTTTTAATTAATTAATTATTCTGATCCTTCTTCTTCCTCTTCACAACTTTTCTTTATTCTTCCTATTCCACTTTTCAATTTCCAAAGGGTTTTTCTCTTAATTCTCTCTCTCTCTCTCTAATGGCGGAGGAATTTTCTAGAGCCGTTGATGACGGACTAAAACTCTCCAAGCGTATATATTTCGGAAAAGACAGAGCGGTGGCGCCGCCGAAACCTCCACCGTCTATGGAAAGGTCGTCAAACGCGCTTCTTCCTAAAGCGCCAATGGTTTACGCTGTGATCTACGATCCAGGGATGGTAGATAACCCTGATATCCCGAGCTACCAACCACACGTGTACGGACGGTGCGATCCTCCGGCACTGATTCCGCTTCAGATGAGCGGAATTGAAATGGAAATTGATTGTTATCTTGACACTGCTTTTATCACCGTCTCTGCCACTTGGAGACTCCATTGCGTTACTGCTAGCCGCTCCTGTGATTGCCGTCTTGCCATTCCCATCGGTCACCAGGTACTCTTTTTTTTTTTTTTTTTGCTTCTGTTTGAAGTTTCCG